>NKZN01001730.1:0-149515 GCA_002374485.1 Metschnikowia santaceciliae
CGGTTGTCGTCGTAGCATAAGAACTTCCCCAAGTATTGGTGACAGTTGTGGTGGATCTAGGGATTTGCACAATGACCGTATTAGACTGACCGGGTCCTCCTGTAGCGGTGGTTGTGGTAACAAAAGAACCAGTCCACACTGTAGTCACAGTTGTTGTTGGAGTTGGGACATTCACGATCACAGTGTTCGTAGAGTCACCAGTTCCGGTGGTAGTGGTAGCAAACGAGCTGCCCCATGTGCTAGTGACGGTTGTGGTAGACTTTGGAATTTGCACAATCACGGTATTCGATCCACCTGGACCTCCAGTAGCAGTGGTGGTGGTCACAAATGATCCTGTCCAAACGGTAGTCACTGTAGTAGTTGGTGTTGGCACATTAACCACAACAGTGTTAGTAGAATCACCAGAAGCGGTAGTCGTCGTGGCATATGAGCTTCCCCAGGTGTTTGTCACTGTAGTTGTACTCTTGGGGATTTGCACAATCACCGTGTTCGACTGTCCAGGACCTCCAGTTGCGGTGGTGCTAGTAGTGAAAGAGCCAGTCCACACTGTAGTAACAGTTGTGGTAGGGGTAGGAACATTCACAACTACCGTATTGGTGGAATCACCAGAGGCTGTAGTAGTTGTGGCGTACAGACTTCCCCACGTATTGGTAACAGTCGTGGTTGATTTGGGAATCTGCACAATCACAGTGTTGGATTGTCCCGGTCCTCCGGCAGCTGTTGTGCTAGTAGTAAACGAGCCAGTCCATACAGTGGTGACTGTAGTAGTTGGAGTAGGAACGTTCACAACAACAGTATTGGTTAAGGCACCGGTTCCAGTGGTAGTGGTAGCATAGGAGTTCCCCCAAGTCGAAGTCACAGTAGTGGTCGATTTAGGGATCTGGACAATGACTGTGTTGGACTGACCTGGGCCTCCAGTTGCGGTAGTGGTGGAAACGAAGGACCCCGTCCAAACAGTAGTGATGGTGGTAGTAGGAGTAGGAACATTCACAACCACAGTATTAGTTGAAGCACCTGAAGCCGTTGTTGTAGTGGCGTAGGAGTTTCCCCAAGTCCTGGTCACCGTTGTAGTGGATTTGGGAAGTTGAACAATAACCGTATTGGATTGGCCGGGGGCACCGGTAGCAGTTGTACTGGTGATGTACGACCCCGTCCACACGGTAGTGACAGTTGTGGTTGGCGTAGGAACATTGACAACCACAAAGTCTGTGGTTACCCCAGTTACCGTTGTGGTGGTGGTGTAGCGATTACCCCATGTCTGAGTAACAGTTGTGGTGGTGTGAAAAGCGTCAGTGGGTTTGGTTGGGGTTTCGCACCCGGAAAAATCGAGCTGATACACCAGTGCACCCATATTGAGACCAGTGTTTCCATCGGGATCTGTGTATGAAAGGGAAAGACCTCCAGGACCTCCATAGTTAAAAATGATAAGTTTGATAGGATAGAAGTAGCCCGCATAAAGTGTGAAGCTTACCGTCTTTTTATTAACTCCGGCACTAGTACCAATGGTGTTAAGAGACAAGGCCGAGTCCACACTAACTCTGACGTCCAGGCAACAAGTTTGTCCAGCTCCAAATTGAAGAGCACCACCATCATCAACAACCATGGTGATTGTGTAAGTTCCAGTTTTGGGCGCATAGAAGTAACCTGTCAATTCAGCGGTATAATTGGATTTGGTGGTCGCTATACCGTAAACAGATCCATATTGAACAACGTAAATTGCTGAGTTGACCTGGAAAGAAGGATTCGTAACTCCAGTAGTGGAACCCACGAGGTTAGTCATATAACCAGTGCCGAAATAATTCGAATTCCAACCCCAGTAAGAATTTAGAGGGTAACTGTAAAGGTTGACATCAAAACCATTCCTCAACACATTCTGTGGTGGACAGCCCAGGGAGCTTGCAACCGTACCACATATCAATGATAAGAGAAATAGTAGCTGAACGAGCAATTGTGATCGCATTAGATTTTTGGTTTTTTTTAAAAATAGACGAGTATGGGTAATGAGAGTCTTTAGACCCCATATACATATTTTAAAGCACCTGACATGAAAGCGAGCAAAAGAAATAAAAAAAAAAAATCCGACTTCAGTGCATATAAAAAAAAAAAAAACACGAGTATCGTTGCTTGCCACTCGGGTAAGTGAACCTCGATTTCAAAGACGACTACTTTTTATTCATTTTGCAATGGAGGGCAATTTCCTCCAAGCGAATTCGACGGAGGTTTTCATGTCTAGCCATGCTTCTCGAACACTTGAACACAAAAAATGAGGACGCCTCTACTTCTTTGCAAGGCGAAATTCCCCAGGGATCCACGGAGATGTACTTCTTATGCACAAATATGCATGGCGGATGGAATGTCGCTCTTTGGTGCCTGTACGGTCACACACTTAGCAGATCGCGCGCTCTGAAAGTGAAGCTTTTATTGAGCAAAGTGTACCCCCTCACAACCATAACTTAGTATGTACCACCAGATTTAAAGGGTATCAAAACCATTCGTAAAATAATTTTAAGGGTCAATAGGCTGTCAACAAAACGCCCCAAACTCAAGCTGGTTTTGAGTCTAACGCCATAAAATTGCGCCGAACCTCGAAGATATGCATGACGTCGTCAGTGTTTACGTCATTCTAGATTTGTCATATGCCGTCTCGCCAATCGAAATCTAAGAGAGCATCTCGTGATTTTTTAAAATCCAGGTGCATATTTTTCAAAACATGATTTGTGAGACACTCACTAAAACGGTGTGTGTTTGCACGAAAACGTGCCAGTTGCGGTTAGAAGCAATGGCAAACTCAAAATGGCAGGCTGTATGCCGAAATTGCTGCGGAAGAATGCAAAAGCGGATGCATCCGCGATATAACAACGGCGATGTAACTAGGGATTGATTTTCCTCAACTCCTATTCGCTGCATGGAACGTCCTTACTAACAACTAAATTCAGGATACTTTAACGACTATAACGAGGGACACTCTTATCATAACATAATTATCACTTATAACTAATATTGTCATAAATAAAACAAAAGCACATTACACTAAGTCACCAGAGAAGGGTCTAGAACCAAACATTCTTAAAATACTCTGCTTCGTATTGAATCACTTAATACTCACCACTTATGGAGTTAACCTTGTTAGCCCCATTAGGAAACTTCTCGTATATGACAATCAAATCGACTCGTTACTGCTAAAAAAAAGTTGCTGTCACAATGACGTATTCTCAAATTCGAATAATCATTTTCTCATGAGGGCAACCAACATTCCATAGTAGTATTGATAGCCGGACAGCATCTCCTGATCTAAATTAGTTTCATTCAATAGAACTAATTAAAAATGAGAGGGTTGTGAAGTAATATTAAGCGCGCATGCGGGAGCGCTTAAGCGGAAAGGTCCGAGGCTCTATGTACCATGTCCTAATACTATTACTCCATGGCCTTGCATACGAAAACACGCCAAGGACATGCTTTGGTGCCAAGCTCCTCTTTTTGGGCCAAGAGATGATTAGCGCCCGATTTGGATGAGGCAAAAATCTTTACTCTGTAGGAAGTCCGCCTGAATTTCATGCAGATGTTGCTATTATTGTCCGAAAAGAATTGATAAAAGACGGCCTATAATTTGCGGCATTTGAAAAACAGAAAAGGTGCAGGCCCATCGAACTCATCGCGTGCGTTCCAAGCAGTGTAGAAGCTGGCCCTATATGTATGTCATGCGTATCTGCCGGATGCGCAGTTTGACACGGCAACTCTACCTGCGTCTTATTTCCGGTCTCCGTCGGAGTTCTCCAAGCGAGATATGCGCTTGTCACTACTCTGAGCTCATTCCAAAGACTTCTCCGGCTGGGTTTCAGTTTTAGTATCCACAACGATAGGAAATTTGCTTCCGCATAAAAACGTATCCCTTATTGGTTTCTGGAGTTTCGGCTGGAGCTTGAACGGCCGGGGAATGAAGGGCGTTTGCTGCGCAAGCTGGTACTCATTTGTGCCCTTTTCGAAGAAAACAGTCACCCGTTCCTCGATGCTTTCACTAGCCTCGCCATCCAGGTTTTCACAAGTAGATAAGTTGGCGGATAATACCTCGTCCCAGAAGTTCCGGGTGGTGGGAATAACCTTGTGAGTGGTGAAGATGGACCCCAAGAAATTTGTTTCCAAAGACAAATCCCACGTTTCTCCAGGGTCGGTGGTATCATTCACCATTAGTTCGTTTAAATCGCTTTTCTCTTCCACGCTAGTCTCCTGTAAAAAGTCTGGGTCCTTCTTGTGTTCGAAAGTGTAGAAAGATTGGCCAAGTTCTAGGAAAGACGGCTCCACGTCCGGTTCACACGGGCTCACCTCTCCACAAAGATCATTTTTCGGTCCTTCTTCCTCGGCCACAATTTTGGGAGATTTTACTTTTTCCTTGGCTGAGCTGAAAAGGATAAACCCCAAGTTGTTTTTCCACTCCAAACCCATTACTTCGGAGGTCTTATGGTGAATTGTGCTACTTTACCCTGTGGTTACCAGAGACGCACTTTTAATCGAGGATGGTTTACTTTTACGTAAGAGTCTTTTTGTACAAACCAGATTTCATTTGTGTAGTGTCCCGATTTGTACGACTCGGCAATCGGTTTCACAGACACAGACTCATGGTTAGAGACCGCATATATTGGGAAGTGCGAATGTGTCAAATTGTTAGTGCAGCGAAAAATCGTGGAGAGGGTTGCACTCTCACTGTGGAATACTGAGCACCTTTGGCAGTACATTTTACTCCCAAATTACACTCCAACTTAGTGAGCCACATTGTAACTCTACTAGGAAATGGCCAGTATAATCAAGAGCCTATTTCCAAGATTCTCGAGCCATCCTTAAAACCATAATAATCTCCTACTTTCATAGCCATCTCCCACATTCTATACCCAAGTCTGTGGCACATCAATCACGTGCGTCAGCGAACGCTGCCCAGATCGGTCTCTGCACGAGAACAGGGCGTGGTCTCATAAGGTCCAACAGGCGAGCAGTATAGCTTTGCTTAATGACACTGAAATTCTGAATCCCCCCTTCGAACCCTAATATAATGAGTCCCTTGTCAACAAAGCTGAAATTCAAGGTGTCTCATACCCTGGTTTCTTGCCTGGTCAATGTTCTATTGGCCTTGTTCATCATATATTATACTTCCCTAGGAGTTCCGCCCATAAACACACAGAGACCGAATGACCCTTTGGTCGTACTGGTGGAAAATCCACCGCTTGTTTCGAAATTTGCAGCTCAGCACCATAATGAATTTCCCATTGACTTTGAAAATGCTACTTCAATCTTTAATAGTGTCTATGGTGCGTTGAAGCAGAAAGACTCCAATATTAATCCTGTTGGAGTGACATTCATCCCAGCATATCTTCCTCCAAACACCATGATGTACCATTCTACGAGCTCTCCAAACCGGCCTGAATCATACGAATGGGTAGCAATGGACTACGAGTTCAGCTACTCTTTTGCTTCTTTTCAGAGAGAAAAACCACGCAGACCTTCAGGACCTTCGGGACCCAAGGATCCTCCTAGAGGTCCTCATGGCCGTCCTCTGAGAAAAACATCTCCAGATCTGCTAAATAGTGAAACCGTTTCAAATGTCGTCCAAAGAGATGGTCTGTCAGAGCTGAAAAGTGACACTTCCAGAGGGAAACTCCCCTTCGGTAGTGGGCCACACTTTTTATACGCGTTCAGGAATACAAAACCTTTGGATCGACTTATTTTTTTGGACGGAGCATCTGCGGCGAAAACAGATACGGGTGAAATGGACCAGCAGCTGATTCTCAGCAATCAGAGCAACATTAATGAAATAGTCGACGAGCGCGTGGCTGCGAAGGAAATCTGCGAGTGGGGTAAAAGCTTTGGTCTCCAGGGTTACATTCGGCTCGAGGTGGGATACGAGATCGTGCTCTGTGACTTCTACACGGATATAGAGCTCGTATCCAATGTCACGCTTCTGAATGCAACGGAATTCATGGACTTCCCTGCAGAAAAATACGAACCCGAGAATGGAATGGTTATGCAAAGAACACATCTCATGGATGTATATCAGGCTATGGCTCGTTTCGACTGGGCTCGTGCAGGAAGCCAGGTCAACGAAGGAGATTCTAGAATCTTGCTAGATTATTCCAAAATGGTCACACCTTTGAATAAAACATGGATCAGCCCTGACCCATATCAAAGGCGCATAAACAACATATCTGTCGCTTTAAAGCAAGAGGTGCGCTCAGATCTCCGGGATGCTCTTCAGGTTGGAGCATCTCCACTCAAATCAACAGACTGGCCACAAATAATCGGGCATATCATGGGCAAATTTGCTCCCATTCTTCATGATCTCAATACCACTTTAGCCTTGTTTGAGCACACCATGGAGTCAGATTTACCTCAAAGCTTGGAGTATGCCGCAGGTAATATCACCAGAGCCACCTACAACATGGTGAGAAGGTACTCCGATAAAAGCATAAATGAAGAGGCTGAAAGGATGTTGAATTCTTACCAGATGGCTATACACGATTATGTTCATTCCACGTTTCCCGTTCAATCTAAGCTGGATGCACTCATCTTCTCGGCCATATACAAAGTCACCAAGGAAGTAGTCCAGCAGGTGTTTGATTGCTTTTACAACGCAAAGGCAATTCTTCCTGACCTTGTAATGAGTTTCAACGAGGGTTCTTTCTCGAAGCACAAGGCTGATCTATTAAACAAAAAGTCAGCGTTGAATTCTTTGCTTGACTCTTTGCGGTGGTCCTCTTTTGTCAGGTGCAACAATGCATGCAACTGGGACGAAGTCTGCTATGTGCCAACATGGGGACCTGGGCCCGTGGGATGGGGCATTCAGAAAAACCTCAAGTACTTACACTACGAGGGTGGGAGCTTTAGGATCAATGCCGATCTTCAGTGCGTCAAGCTCGATGTCCATGTATAGATATCTAGGTGCAGGCACTATGACCACATACATAAAGCAATGACTGAATAGATATAATGACTGAATAGATTAGTAATGAGTAGATAGATTAAATTATATTATGTGACTCTTTTCAGTGAGCTCATGATGATGCTTGATGTAATATTACTGGGTGTTCGAGTAGGGAGCGTTCCAGACCCTGACAATCTCGGCATACTTTCTCTGCTCATGTTCAGAGAAGTGAAACACTCTTCCTCCTCCATCCGCCGTCGCGCAGTAGGTGATTCCACCACACCCTCGGCTGTAGGTCTTATGGAACTTGGAGATGGGCTTGAGAGTATTGTCGCCATTAAGCTCCTCAATGGAAGCAGGTAGTACTGCTTGCTTGATTAGCACTGGCTGCTTGTAGCTGTCTCTCATGGAGAAAATCGAATATGAGTATTTGCGGCGGAGATGCTGATGTTGTAGATAATCACTCAACCACGTGTTTTTCTTGCACGCTAGAAGAGCACCATTAGTCCACAAGAGATTGCCATCATGGTCCAAGTGGCCTAGTTGTGAGGAACAGATCTTGTTCCCTTCTTCAAGAACACCAATGGCAGCTGCAGGGTGTTCATTGAACGAGTAGTTGGAGTTACCGCTAAGAAGCTGGCCCAACCAGAAAAGGTCTTTGTCTCCATACATGATGCGTCCGGACTTGAACCAGTATTGTAATGCGAGGGAAATGATGATGCCCAGAAGATGCGATTTGCGATGTAGCACCACCACACCACTCTCCATGACGTGCTTCGACCGGTACTTGAAGAAGTTGTTCTTGAACTTGGACTCGTCGATCGACATTTTGAAAAGGGGGTTTTCCTTGGGGATCATGTTCAAGAAAAAGTTATACTGGGACTCAGTCAATGTTTCCGAGAGCTCGCGGTCCTTGAAGAAGTAGGCACCGGTCTTGGTATAAGCCTCCAAGGAAAATAGTTTCTCTGGCTCGACAAACGGAACGACATCTGCATCCATGAGGATGATCTCTTCAAAAGTGCTGAAAAGTGCAGCGAACCATTTGTTGTTGTAGCCCTGGAAAACCGAAGCATAGCCCTGTTTCAAAGTCGGCGTCACATCCATAAAGTCAACATGCTGCAGCTTATCGGCCGCTTTTAGAAGAATGTCCAAGGATTTGGGGGACAAGTCGCCCTCGTGGATGAACTGGATCGGTAGCGTGTTGTTCATGTGGGCAAGCACTTTCAATAGCCTGGACGCAAAATCAACATTCTTATCATCGATGCTGATGACAATGCCCCTGCCTTTGGATGCAGATACATAGCGGGACCAGTAGTAGTCCTTCCCCCGTTTAAACGGCAACCAGTCGTGCGGACGGTAGGTTTCTGGTAGGTCGCCGGAGAACATGGGTAGAAGTTCATCGGCGAGATATGCGGAGACGGGTGTCTCTTCGAGCTGAAACTCCAAGTGGCACTTCAAATAGATGCGGAGATGGTCCACGTGGTTTGCTATCTGGCGGGATGACAAGTAACGGGATGTGGAAGGTCTGGAGGGAGCCAGGTTCCTCAATATCTGGAAGTACCGCAAGCAGCGGTCGTGGGGGTGAGCATTCAGGTTCAATGAGGCGGAGACGAGCGGCTGAATCTCATTGAACAGCAAGTTCTGGTAGGAGGAGTTGGGCCAGAGGAGAAATGAAAAACAAAACGTGAATGCTAGTGCAAGCAAGACAACACGGTTTCGGAAATTCATGTATCCTATAAATTATGCATAGGGTGGGGATAAGTGTGTAAGGGATAAGAGGGAGTGGAGACAGGAAAAATAGATTGAGGCCGAGTGAGTGCAAAAGAAGGGGGTGGTGGGAGATGTAGGTCCAGGCAGTCCCTTATGTATAAGTAGTAGAATTTGTGGTGTAGGAAAGTATAGTTCTTTTTTTTTTTTTCCGTCTGCCATGTTATGTTAACGAGGCTGATCGCGAGAATAAGAGTGGGCAGCACAGCAATGTGGTGAAGCTTATGAGATGCGCAGCTTCGGCGGAGCCATCGACTAGCGTCAGCCTGACATGCTCGTAATCCAAGCCAGTTTACGAGTCCAAGAAGCTGCACCTCTGGCTAGACTTTTTTTTTTTTCTATGCTGCCAGGGTATTAGCGTGTAAGAGTGTAAGACTACTGGAGTTACTGGAGTACTGGAGTACCTGTTAGACCCACCTACTGGGCGCACATGGGAGGCATTGAGCATATGCTGTCCACCCCAACAATGGCCATTTTAAAACGCCACGTCGTGAGTCCGGCTATTCTTTTCTTGGAGATTTTGTCTCTTGGTTAAATCACCTCTTGGAGGATTCTTCAACATATCCACTCAAGTCACTTTGTACAAGTCGCAGGTCCTAGAATCCACCACCGCTGTTTACTGGTGCTACAGGAATTTGCAACATGAAAAACACGCATCTGAAACAACTTTCCCCCCGCGCTCCAAAAGGCACTCCGGGTAAACTCTCCAAGTAGTACGAAATAATGCCATCGGAATTATTTTGCTTCATGCAGCTTGTGATCTGACTTAATGGTGTTAAGTGTTAATTGGGGCATTTGGCTACGCTGTAGGTGCAGGACACGACCGCGCAGTGTCGCATGCCGCTATTTGACCTCCTTGACTTCAAGATGAATAATTTAAACGAAATGACAATAAGTATAAAGTGAGATCCCTGGATTTATTTCACTTTGTTTGTTTGTTTGCTTGTTGTTTGTTTGTTTGTTTTTTGCTCTTGCCCGCTTTCTTGTACGGCCTTGGTGCATTCACAATAGCCCCTCGTTTGTCTGCTCTCGCGCAGGGTCGAATGAACGGGCTTGGGAGTAAGCCCTGGATGTGGATGTGTCGAGCAGAAAGCGCGACTCAGCCTCGACCGCATGGCACGGGGGCTTATATTACTCTGACCTCGCTATGCATAATTGCCACTTTGCATGACAGCTCCACCAAGCCTGATTGGGTTTAGATCCTTCACGACAAGATTAGCGTGTTTTTTGACAGACTGGGTGCTAATAATAACTTATGCGAGTCAATGCGCCGTGCTTGGTGCACCATACTCAAGATAAAGCTATTCAAGGAGCACCACGATGCTCGACTTTCGAAATTCCGTCATGTTCGTGCACTGACTAAAAAGCTTAAACTTTGGTTGGAGTTGCCCATTCACTACATGTCCTGACTATTGTGTCTGTGGGCTCGTGACTTTAGGGGTAACAGAGAAAACAATTGCTTCTGCACCATGTAATATTTTGGAACTTTGTCAGTCAAGTCTAGTCTTTTTGTACAAACAGTGGAAGTAGTAATAATCAACCTCTAAAAGGTACTGTAGCACTGTAGCAATCTGACACTGTAGCAATCTGACACTGTAGCCTGACACTGTAGCCTAACATTGTAGTATTGTATTACAACTTCACAAGGCTGTAACAGAAATAAAATACAACATCATTTCATCTTTTATTTGCTGGAACACATAAATTAAAATTGATCACTATGTTTATTAGAGCATTTTGTCAGACATGAAAATGGCATTCCCTTTCGGGACGAAGGTCAGGAGCGCGGGACATTAGTCATCATGGTTTGGGTTGGAAGGCTCATAACCATCTCCACTCCTGAACACGTTACATAAATAGCACCGGATCTCCACCTTTCGTTGTCGTAAGAGAACCCAAAATTTCAGAATCAATTTTTTCAAAATTTCGAAAAACAAAGATTCAGTGTGAAATTGTTGACTACTCAAATGGAAATTGGTCGGTCAAGCTTTGCTCGTAATATGAAACATCCCGACTATGAGTGTATGAAAAATACACTTCACGTTAGTAGTTATACCACTGTATCATCCCAAAAAACCGTAGCCAATGAAAAAAAAACAGCACCACCAAAAGTGTGGTCACTTCGCACCGAATTCAACCGATAATAGCTCGTATTTTCCGACATTTAAATGTGTCAAAGTTTCATCTTCTGAGGCAGTCCAATTATTGATGGTCCAGTTATCGCACAGACCACATGTTGCATGATCTCAATAATCTCAATAATCACACCACTTCTTTAGGACAAGACCCGAATCCAACCCCAAACCCGACCATCAACAACCACCCCATATGACTTCATTGGTATGAGCATTTTCCCTAACCTTGGCAAATCAAGCGTATACGAGCGGACCATTGTTAAGCACTTCTCGCTTAAAGCTCACTATCAATGCACCAATGCGTGCTTCTGCACAGAGCCGCACACCATGGATGGTCCAAGAAATTTCAGTTCCATATATCTGACACACTGAAAACCTGACGGGCCCAGATTCAAGTATTCAAAGATATCCGTAACCAGATTCCCCCAAAAAGACAAAATGTAAACTGATGCGCATATAGATTGTGGCGCTAATAGCAATTCAGGCCTCATTTAAGCAAAAACGTCATCATTTACGTCGCCGAATCGTCAAAAAGCGCAAGTAAAGACGTAGCAAAGTTCCAACCGTCACATATCTCTCTGGTCAAACATTCTAACGATTGTATACACAACCATAGAAAAGCCCTAGTAAACCAAAACCCACATTCCCGGACTAATTGGCAATCATTCCGCTCCTGTATTGTCGGCCTTGTAGCGAAGTTTGCTGATTGCTCGTTGCTTTTGGCTTGTGTGCAGTGCTTTGATGATTGGCGCTCCAATATCATAAAAGCCCTTTTGCCGCATCTCGGATTCATTATTCACATTCTTCCGTAGCACTCCACCTCAAAACATGGCCAACAAGAGGCAGAAGCTAGAAGAACTTGCATCTTTCTCCAACAGGTTCTACCCAAAGGAAATCAAAACAAGCTTGGCTTACACCAAGTACACCAAAGATGAAAACAAACCTTACAACATTCTTCTAAATAAAATCACCGCCACGTCCAAGGAGAGAGAAAAATTCCCCGTCAAAAATGGTGTGGCGCACTGGTTTATCCGAGACTTCCGGGTCAATGATAACAACGGTTTATCTAGTGCCCACCAATCGGCTCTCAAGAACAAAGTGCCTATGGTATGTTTCTGGGTCAACTGTCCCGAAGAAAGGGAGGCCCATGGCGACAGCCCTCTCAAGCACTACTACCGCATGTTGAGTCTTGAGGAGGTGGAGCGCAAGCTTAAAGACTTGAACATTGACCTAGTGACCATTGAAGCACCTACGCGGAAAGATATTGTTCCACACATCACTCGTTTCCTCGAAAAATACAAGATCTCGCAATTATACTCAAATATAGAGCACGAGGTGGACGAGTTGCGCCTTGCAATCCGCTTGCTAGACACCTTGACACCCAAAAAAATTGGTTACTTCCCGTGCCACAATACTACCATCGTGCACCCGGGCGAATTGAAAACCAAATCAAAAGGTACGCAGTATGCGGTGTTCAGTCCCTGGTACCGTGCATGGGCCAAGTACATCAACGACCATTTGTTGACCCAGAAAAAGTTCACATTCCCGTCTCTCAAGGAGAAGCTTCCTGAGACCTTAACTGTGGACGAGAAGCCCAACTTTCCCCACGGTGACGTGGACAAAAAGAAATTCCACCTGAATTTTAAAGATGTTGGCGAACACGACGCCTACAACGCCATGATCAAGTACATTACAGGAGACGAAATCAAGAAGTATGACGAAACTCGTGACTCACTTCCCATGGACACCGTCTCGCATCTAAGTATACATCTCTGTTCTGGAACCCTTTCTGCTAGGACAATATTGCAGGAGCTTTACAACGAGAAGAAATTAAGCAAGTCCAACCAGGCGCTGGCATCTGGTATCACAGAGTGGTTGCGGCAGATATCCTGGAGAGACTTCTACAGGCATATCATGTGTAACTGGCCCTACGTCTGCATGCACAAGCCCTTCCATCTCGAACTCTCAGACTTGCACTGGGAGTACAACAGAGAACACTACCTAGCTTGGATTGAAGGCAGAACGGGATTCCCTATTGTTGATGCCTGCATGAGATCGCTCGCAGAAGTGGGCCATCTTCATAATAGAGGCCGCTTAATTGTCGCTGCCTTCTTGGCCAAAGACTTACTCTTAGACTGGAGGTACGGTGAGCAATACTTTATGAAGAACTTGGTCGATGGTGACTTTTGTTCCAACAATGGAGGCTGGGGTTTTGCGGCCAGCACAGGCGTGGACCCCCAACCATACTTCCGTATTTTCAATCCCTACACACAATCTGAGAGGTTCGACCCCGACGGAGAATTCATCAGAAAATACATCCCTGAATTGAGAGATGTTAAAGGCCCTGCCATCCACAACCCATACCTGACCGAGGAATCGTCAGAAATTGCTAGAAAGGGAAACTACCCCGAGCCCATTGTGGACCACAAAACTTGCCGTGAGAGGGCTTTAGAACGCTACAAGATTGCCATGCAAAAGGGCAAAGAGTTCAAGGCCACTCACTGATGAAATGTTATATATATTAATAATGACACTTATGTGATTAATCACTTGTTTTTAGACTTGTAACCCAATAAGATCGAAGCTATCAACCAACGTTCCCACCATTTGGATGTTCAGTTTGCTGGTGTCATACACCAACGACTCACTCTTCAAGTCGAAGCGTAAAAACTGCAACCTTGGGAAGGTTCTCTTGTAGTCTTTGGATATGTTGAGGTACTGCTCGTTTTTCTTCTGCTCCACTGAGGTATTGAAGGCAGTAGGACAGTCAAAATAGTCCTGTGCAACCAAACAATTCGAGCTTGAAATGGCAGAGATGAAGCTCTTATCACAGCCATTACACGCAGCCATTGACGCGGCCAGATCTGTAATGGGTAAGTGGATGCATCTTAGGTCTTGGAGCTCACTCAAAATGTCCGGGATTTCGGAGAGTTGAGCAAACGAAACGGGCAATCTGAGGCTCTTGAGTTTTTTCATTGAGGTAAGTCCCACCAATGTTTTGAGGACGAACTGGTTCTTTTTGCGTGGGCATGTAAGATTGGGCTGGGTATTGTCCACAACATCGCAACATACATTCAAGTACTCTAGAGTATCCGCATGCGGTTGAAACGACGTGATGAGAGGTGCCAAACTGATGGGATCATTGCTCTGGAAGACCTTTATATGAACAGCCAATTTCTTTAGGCCCCTCAAGCGAGAGATGAATTTAGACGTACTTGAGTTGAAGCACAACTCGTTGGTCAAGTTTATATTCAACAGCTCAAGACTTGGGAGCTCGGGAATGTTGTCTAGAAACATAACAGCAGGTGGGTTACGCCTCAATAAGGTAAAGTTGGCAGATAATGGAGGCTCATTCTCAAACAATATCTCCGAGCAGTTATCTATGGATAAGTGTTTCAATGTGGAAAAGTTGACCTTCTTACTGATAAGCGTAGCATCGTTGGCACTGACTGCGATCTCGCGAAACACCAAAGAGTCAAGATCAAGAAGAGAACTGGAGCTTGAATGAAAAAAAGACCCAAGAGAAAAAGCCACTTTCGTTAGGGAAGAAGCATCCGCCAAATCCTCGGTAACGGCGTTCTTGCAGCAACTGGTTGAGCCTGGGGAGAATTGAAGGGTATTGTGCGACACTGACTTGGAGAGAGTGAGGGTCTTTATTTGGGGGAAGCTCTGTAAATCTATGCCAGCAAGAGATTTTTCGTTATTGAGGTTGGACAAGTTCAAGTGTTTCAAGAAAGGAAATTCTATTTTTGTGTTTTCAAACCTGTTGTAGACAAAGTTTCCACATGCACTTATAAGCTGGCGTGGATTTGGAAGAAGATAGACAGCACCAGCATCCAAAGGGCGATGAACCGAGTACCAGTTGAGAAACCGTAAATTGACTAAATATGGGAAGATACTCCTCACGTACTGGTCGAGATCCGGCTGAGGAATATCTGGGAACTCGTTATGGACAACTATGGAGTGGATGAACCGTCCATAATGTGGATTTTGTAATAAAACCTTAAAGAACTTGACAAGCGACCAGAGCGATCGAATCTTGACGGGTGTTTCTGTTGGGCAGGCGTCTTTGTTTGAGTATAAATAGCGGTCTAGGGAGTGGTTGCTGGTCTCATGGAACACCTGCTTGGAGGAGTCCACAACAACAGACAGGTATATATAAGGATGGGAAATTTCAAAGACTTCTCGACACGTCAAGGCGAAGCTCAAGAGGTCCGTCTGCTCTAGGTGTCTGCAGACTTCGCTAATCACATTGGTGGGGAGGCTAGGTATCATGGCGGAATCAAAGGATCTTTTGATCAAAGTCACGCTGCATGTGCTAAAATATGTGACTCAAAAATTCAAGTGCTTCCAGAAAGGCTCATGGCCAGCGATCCAGAGTGTATATATATCAGGGATTGGGTGCAAAATTTTAGGGCGAAATCCGGGGATCGGAGCTCCTGAGTCAATCGCACGAGCGCACGCGCGCACTAGGAGCATAGCGTGGCGTGTCGTTGCTTCAATCCACAGGTGTGGAACACGTGACCACATTACCTCATACGTCGGCGAGGACCCTCATAGTTGGCAAACTAAAGCGGTTGGTTCAAAGAGTTATAAAGGATCTCTTTTAAGTAACGCGGCCAATGAAGATATTATATATTCTTCTGTGCTCGGAGTTAGCAACCTGACTGTGTCAAGTCCGAATGTTGCGCCATCTTAAATACCCACGGAAGTGTAGCAGTCAAGACCGAAAAAAAAGCTTTATTGTTTATAGTTTCCCCTTTGCTTAATGGACAAGCGGGTTCTTATGAGCTTAGTTCCTCAATCGTTTTCCACAGCATGGGTATGAGTTCAAATACGGCACATTGATGGTGTGTACATGGCATTGTCACATTAGAAAGGCCGCAGTAGCCTTTTCCGCGCGATGCCGCAGCGTTTGGGACCTTCGCTGGTATGTGCTTGTGAGGTATTCCTGCAGCAATCGTGCTTAGACGGACTGGTATGCAGAAAAGGTTGCGCGGACAGTGAAACTCCGGCACAAAGGGAACATGCCCTATTATATACAGGTGGGCATCTCGAGAATCTCACCGCCTTTTATTTGACGCCGCTGCTTCTTATTGTCATCTCTCCACAATCGCATCGCACTTTACACTGGCCAATCACACGTTCGCACCTTTTTTAATGCATCTTGTAGTTCCACCCTGCGCCACTTTAAATTTTAGTCTTTACCATCGCAGAAGGATGCAACTCAAAATATAAAAAGGTTCCTTAGACTTGACCTTTCTCTCTATTCTGTCAGTTGCCACCCTCTGTTCTGTTCGGCGTCTTCATTATCTTGAGGTGCACACCTAGACATCTGTGCGTCAACTACCTACAGTCCCGGAGGGTCGTGCTGTAACCAGATATAGGGAGCGGACCGGTCCTGAAATTGTCAAGTTCAATTTGGAGCTATTGTTCACATCTGTTAACAGATTTTCTGGGGACTCGTCTTCTTGTCACATAGAAGTTGTTACTTATTGCCAATCGGAGCTACTGCATCAAATTCCTGTAAGTGGCGTTAATCCTTGGACCATTATTCATCCTTGCCCGCCGCTCAGTATTAGTAAGTGATCCCTACGTCACACTACTGACCCTGTCTTCAATACATTGATTGCGTCCCCTCGTCTCCCCTGTATTATCCCTGATACATCACATTCGAATTTGGACTCTGTTGCCTTTACGCCAAATCGACGAACCCTTCATTTATTGGCTCGTATCACATTCCCAGATTACAGAGCTTGCTCCCATTAAGTGTTCAGTACTCACAAGTCAGTGCCAATATGTTTAACACGGGCATATTCGACAACGGGTCGGCTTCTCAAGAAGCTCATTCTGGTGACTCCTTCTTAAATGTTCCCCAGCCTATCGACATTGCTTACCAGCGACAACCCTCGATCTTCAACAATCACAGGTTTCGCAGAGAATCCATAGCGCATTCTCAGGGGATTGGTGGTGTCTCCTGGGGCTCTGTTACGATAGGTCTGTGGTTGAAGGATGAAGTTATGATGCATGGTGCTACCCACTCCAGCGGTCAACATCACTCGAACTTGATTAACCCAAGAAGGGGCCTGTTTCGCTTTGTCAACCAGCAAAGAGAAAGTCACTCCATGGCCGCTTCTCCGCCAAACACTACAAGCTACCTTCCAAATTTGGAGGCGGACTACTGCAAAGACTACTCCTGCTGTGGTCAGCTTCTTCCCACATTGCATGACTTGCTAAGACATTACGAAGAAGCACACATATCAAGCTCTCCCCCGAGCGAGGCAAGTCCTCATATGCTTATTTCGCATCGTGCCCGCAACAACATGAACAATGTGCACAATGTGATGGAAACTGTATCCACCAACGATGTTTTTCTTAACAATCATGCGCAGCAACAGCATGCAACAGGCAATATGAACCCCCCAGGTGGACATTTTAATGTCCAGCAACAAGGAATCGGACACGGGGCCATGAACCAGACCATACTGCCAAACCTGACTATGACAACCCCAGAGCAATCTGCCGGGCAGAATCGGGGACAAGCTCAGCTGATGAACCCGCATCAAAGCCACCAATCCGGTAACGCCAGGACGCATCGCAATGACCATCCCATGGGCGAAGAGGATAGTATGTATATTGATGATCCCGCACGTCATCTATATGTCATAGAGAATGAAGAATTCAAGCCGTTCAAATGTCCAGTGATTGGATGTGAGAAGACATACAAAAACCAGAATGGTTTGAAGTACCACCGATTGCATGGACACCAAAACCAAACCCTTAAGGAGAACGAGGATGGAACCTTTTCCATCATTGACCCCGAGTCAAATGCGCCTTACCTCGATGGAGCCGGAATGGAGAAGGACAAACCGTATAGATGTGAGGTCTGCGGAAAGCGCTACAAGAATTTGAATGGTTTGAAGTATCACAGAGGACACACCACGCATTGAGCACATTCTTGCTTCTTTCGAGAGGAAGTGACATTAGACCAGGTGATTACATCTTCCACATGTTACGCGTGTTTCTCGCTTGTTATTATTACATTCTATTTCTTAGTTATTGGGGATACCGTTATATTAGGTTGTTTTGGGATACTTTGCATTCATTGAATGATGGCCACTATGTTTCTGTTATTCATGTATAGATCAATCATAAAGATACTGCACTGGACCGAACCCGTACTTGTAGTCTAGTCTAGTCTAGCCTAGCATTATCGAATATGTTGGTAAAGCAATAAACTGTTCATAGTATCTTTAATAAAAGCTGTCATGGTAATTTTCATAAAAATTGTTTAAACTTTTATAGAAGCTCTTGTGGAAAACTGCTGATAGTTACTTTCATTTGTTCTCATCTCGAACAATTAATTTGACCATGCGGAAAAGCTGTGTGAGGAATGTGTTATCGCATGATTATGTCGTGTTAATGCAAAACTGTTCGCCTTCAATTAAACTCCAAAAAAACCAAATCTTCTTGAAATTAAGATTCGGCACTGACAAACCATATGGTAGAATACATAGATTTATTAGGCTCCAAATCTCAATGTCTTCACTTTTTTGGGTTGCTTAAAGCTGAATTTGGGTGATTGCCATGTTGCCTCACTGTATCAGTGTGATGCGAATAGCCACACTGACATTTTCATTCATTGAACTTTGTTAATGCTTATTAAGCTTCTCATCGAGAAACCCATTACAGCCAATAAGAGGCCACAGATACCGATACTACCCAAGCCAAAAGACTATAACAATGCCTTCAAATAGCAGAAAACTATAAATGATTATATTTTTAGACCTACTTCATCTATTGCTGGACTCCTCAGCGCGCCATTTACCCACGCTTTGATACCCCTCAGTACTGCTACCCTTCACATCTATATTGCTTATAGTCAAACCTACCAAGAAACCCCCAATTCGTCCAATCATCAAAGCCTTACAATAAATAGCTGAACCGAGCATGAAAATACTACCGAAAGCGAGTGACTTCCGGTCCATCGTCAATGTGAACTTGTTCTTAACCCGACAGATAACCACGGGGATAATCTTGTTCCTATCGGTGTTCTGCTTTCTTCTTCCAGCATCGGTTATCACGTATTTCAGCTTCCGCAAGCTGATCATACCGGTTGACCGGATACAAATTCCCATCAATTTCTTGGACCCGATGGATAGGCCCTTAAAAAAACGAGAGATTGACACTACGGGAATATACCCTTATCTCGAGCGAAACAAGAACTTGACATTCGCTGTGAACCTTAATCTCCATGGCATATGCAAAATTGAAACATCGTACCAAGTCTTTTCATACTCCATGAAGCTACCTGCGGTCTTGAATCAATCTATGAAGAAAATCTACGAAGACCTGCTATTGGTGAACTGTGATTCTCGGTACATCTACGCAAAGAAAAACTGGCTTGTTCCGTATAATCTACGGTTTTGGGCTCCTCCAATTGCAGTCAACGTCATGAAACTGGTGGATTTGGACCATCAGATGTTGACTATTAAGGGCTACGAGCTCCAACAAATTTTGAATCAAGGGAAGCCGGAGATTACTCTCTTGAATATGAATTTTCTATTTTTAGACCCCCACAAATCCTCCGTGGATTTTGTGGTTATGTGGCAGGGCTTTCGCTTCTATTTGGTGCACTATTACTTCACCAGCTTGGTGATAGGCACGGTAATCTTCTGGGTGCCTTCTTCGATTAGTTGCATCTTTTTCGCATTCTTGGTGCTGGTATACCTCAAAACAGGGGAAGAATACGCCGATACCGTTTCCATAAAGCAAAAATAGTGTAGTAAGGTACTATCCATCAAGTGCCAAATGATGATCAATCCGCGCATATATTAAGAAATAAATACAACAACCAGGAACCAAGATGAAGATGATTTCATGAAGCATTCAATAACTTCAGCTCGGTAAAGTTGTCAATTGGCAAGAAGGGAATAATCCGTGTGAGATAGTCGTCTTCGTTGATCTCGCTCTCTTCTCCAGAGGAGGAGTCGGTGTCGTGCATAGGAAAGAAGTTAGCCTGGTCTGCCTCCACCTTCTCAAATAAAAACTTCTCGAACTCGCGAACAGTTGCATTCCATTCATTGAGGGCTCTGCCCATTGACACCAAGTTGAGAGGACTTGATACCTTGTCAATCAATTCCTTGCTGAACTGCTCCAAGTCAAGAGTATCATCTTTGGACAAGACGTGATCATCAACGTCAAAGTCCTCCTTCGTGATGGAGAACTTGTTGTACGTCTCAGAGTTCAAGTAAATCGACACCGAAGGTATCTCCGGAGTCTTAGGCAAAGTCAGAAATGCGATAGTTCTAGGGCAAGGTGCTTGGTAGAACTTAGAACCATTCCTCGAATTGTTCGTATTCTGCATCCTTGAGTATTGGCTTGACGCCCGCTCATGGTCTAATACAATGTCAAGTTTAAAAATGGGACGCACAACCTCTGGGGGTATTTTCACAAGTTCAGGTGGTTGATTCGAAGTGTTCCAAGCACTCAGACTGGCCGTAGCACCAAGACAATCAGAAAGAAGACTTGAAGAATCAGAGTCTGAAGTAACTGACGAATCAGCAGAATTTTCTGTTAGTGAATTGACAGAGGATCTGAATGAAGCCAAACTTGGACTGGAAGATCTAGATCTCATGGATGGCAAGCTTGAGAGAGATGTGCTGGAGTTTGAGCCCGTGAACCCTCTCTTCAAACGATGTCCCACTTCTTCTCTATCCCCGGTCACTTTAGGTGGAGGAACGGTAAACTCTTTAGATGTATCACTGGCTGACAATATCTTAAAAAACTTCCCCAAGGAATTAATAAGCGAGTGATTGATTGGCACATGTTGATTGCTTTCGTCAGTGCTCTTTTGGGAATCCAGGGCATTTGACAAAGAAGAGCAAGTATAAATGGCTTCATCAAATATCTCGTAAGGATGAGTCTTACGAAGGTCACTCAGTTTTGAAATACTTGTGACCGACATAAATGATGCAATTTCGTCCACATGCGAGAACTTGCTGTTGATGGGGACAATTCCAAACTTTCTGTTCACCATTGGTGAGTCTGCAGAAAAGTCTAAGTGTTCCAAAGATTTCTTGATTTCCTCCAGGATCATCATCCTGTGAAGAGTTTCATGAACGAGATCAAGCTTCCACTTGACCCTTCTTGTGGTTTGAAAGGAATGCGACTCTTGGTAGTTGTTTACCCCCAAAACACGCCAAACTATCAATCTAGTATAGTATGCCCTGACTAATGGATTCCAATGGGTAAAGAATACCAGCCAGGTACGATTGGAAGTCAACCAGTTGGTGAAGTTGACCTTGAGGCTCTCATTGCTCTCTTTAAGCCAACCTTTAAGGTAACTCACTGATCGAGGTAAATCTTCTTTCGTCAAAAGCCCTGGGATTCTTGTCCAAACGTTGAACAAGAATGCGAAATTTCTGGTGATTATTTGAACATGATGAGTAGTTGTAAGCATGATATAAACACTTCCCAACCAGAACTCCCAATCGATACTGGTATAGTCAAAGACATGAGCAGAAAATTCGTAAACCAAATTGAGCAAAAGACTGCTCTTGTTAACATCATAAGGACTGACAAGCTTGGCAATGTTCACCAACATCCCATCTATGATTTTGATCAAAGAACTGGCGAAAGGCACCAGATAAAATGCGATATCCCGAACACTCTTAAAAATCTTAATGATAGATGTGTAATTGGCGTCGTTTGGTTTGAAAGATAAGGGAGGAGAAGCCGAAACACCGCCTGCAGCTTGACTTCTGTTTCTCTCTTGTTTGGGGGGTCCCTCAGGCAAAAGCTTCATGGAAGGGGAGTGAGCATTTGGCCTGGTGTTATCTATGGATATTCTATGAATCGACTCGGAAAATATGTTGTGAATGTAGCAAGTGATGACAGTAAAACCGGGAAAAGTAAGCGGATCCAAATTAGAGTTCCCCTCGAGAAAGGAACCTGCAAGACTTATGTAATGCCGGAAGAACGAGTTGAAAACATCGCTATCTTTTGCGCTCCAAAGTCTCACCCAAGCGCCTGAAGGATCTCTGATACCTTTGACTGGATGTTTAGGGGGAACCATGCAATTAATGGCTGCATGCTTGACTTTATCAAGATTCCGAATACCACGATAGTCGACGAGGTGGAGCGAGTAAGCAGGGAATGTGCTGTTAATCTCTTGTTTTGTCGCAGGCAGTATAGGAGGCAAACTTCCGATATGCTTGCTAAAAGTAGATTGCTTTATGTTCAATAAAAACAACAATGCATTACAAACACCGGGCAATTTGAAGTAGGAATGGGCAAACACTTTGCCAACAAATGCACATAAAGAAATCGATACCACCTTGAGCAGTAGAAGTTTGCAGATAGCAAAGTCCAAGGTCTCGGTTAGACATGCCACGTAGGTAGCTTTTCCCAGGTTATCTGCATCATCCCATTCGTCAAGAGCCATTATTCGAGAAATGCACTCTAGGTAGGCGTTCCGATCTGTTGCGGAGACTTGATTAGGACCAGAAGCGTTCAATGCAGAGAGCAACAGGCGCCACCAGAGCCCAAGGATTGAGGTGGATATGCTGGTGAAGCTCAAGTAGATTTGAGAGCATTTGGAGAATGTAGCGCTCAAAGGGAGCAGTTGCCTGAGAAATGGGAGGAGAAGCGTCCTCAAGATGTTGGTCTTGACTATGCCATTTTGCTTCGAGTCGAACTTGCCCAAGGCGATCTCCAACTTCTTGTACAGTTTCAAAAGAGTCTTAATCAACTTGTCTTTATCGGCCTCAGGATCATCCAGGGCGTTCGAGCTGTGGCGCGAGGCTCGGATGGAGCTGAAAGAGGTGGATGTGTGGCACACGGAGGTTTCAGATCCCGACATGATGTGATTGCCAATTGAAGATTCCGAATGCACCTTTTTCAAAGAGCTTATGGAGTTTCTGAGTATGGCCATTTGGGGGGCTATATAATGCTGGAGCAGACAACTTTCTATTCGTTCTATTGTGGGGGCATATGAGGATCAAAGGAAAGGACGGCGTGTGGAGATTATCGCGGAAACGTAGGGATGTGGGATGGAAACGAATGGAAGTGGATGTTTTGGGGATTAAATGGAGACAAAAATATCGGGCGTAATAATAACACGGGTGTGATTCGTGTAGGCCTGAAACTTAAACAAGAAGTTTATATCACTGCTGAACGGATCTATGCTGAGTATGGGGAAGCCTCGACAGATGATAAAGTGACTCTTGTCTAAACAATGGGCAAAACCGAAAGCTCGAATGTGGCCAGAAATAAATAGGAAAGCGAGGGAATAAATATACTCCGATAAGCGAAGAGCAATAAGTTGCGCGACAAAAACAGAGCACGTCAGAGGGAGGAAAGAAATGGTTCGCACTATAATTAGCTTTGCAGCATAGGAAGTGGCAGGTAGTAATTCCAGTTTGGGGGACTGCAGCACCTTTCCCTTCCCCAGCTTCTAATTTTGGAGAAGCAGGGGTAATTTGGTGGTTACAATACGATTACGACGCGTTTAGATATGTTTAGGGGGACGGAATTAGCCCCATAACAATAGGTAGTGAAGCAGAACATTCGAGATAAAAATAAATGCCCTTCGGGCACATAACACTCGGCTGCGAGGGTGTTTCGAGAATCCCAAATTCGAGTTAATAAGCATTCTCGACATGCGGGAATGCAGCACTAATTGGCAGCTACCGAGGCGATTGTCTTTTGTTCTGTTACAATGTACGTCAGGATAGCGTTGCATATACCACGCAAATGCGCATTTCGCCCTTGAGAGTGTATATAAGATGTAATTTGTTGATACATATAGCCAACTGAAACATACAAGATATCATTGCGCATGCTTCAGGCACATAAATCCACGTGCATAACAAGCATTCACGTGCCATTTTTTTAAACCCTAATTCATGGGGTACCAGTGGGCTTTCTTAATTTATCAATAATGGCCTTTGAGATTACATCCCGCTTCTTCAAAGACTCGGCCTCTTCTGACTTTTTCTGAAGTTGTTCTCTTAAATCTTTAACGGTACTCTCAAGCTTGGCTATTGATGCGTCGTCAAAGGAGGAAGCGGTGCCGGGCTCCACCGCGGTCTCGGTAGAGTCCTGAACACTACCGTCCTCTGACGTGTATTCGCCTGACCTAGCCTCTAATACTTTCTCTTCAGTACCTTCATTGTGTGCTTCTTTCGAAGTATCGATTTCCAGCTTTTTTTCTAAGGAAGCGATGGTAGCAGTCTTTTCTTCAACTTGACTCTTGTACTCCGCAGCTTCCTTCTCTAATCTTTTCACGTCATCGCGAAGATTTTCGTTAATGGTCAGCTGTTCCTTAAATGCTTTTTCACGCTTGGTAGACACTTCCTCAAGCAGTGACAATTTCTGCTCGAGCTCGAGCTTTTCAGACTCTTTTTCCTTGGCTGCCTCCAACTCCGAGGTCAAGCTTTCGATCTTAGCAGCATTTGCTTTCAACTCTTCGTTTAACTTTTTTGCTCCTTCCTCCAAAGTGGTGATTTTTTCTTTGGACTTTAAATCTTCAGAAGCAGAAGCCTTCTTAGCAGACTCAATTTCAGCGTCCTTGGCACTAACCTGCTCCTTGAGATCTCCGAGCTCTTTCTTGAGCGACTCAATTTCAGATACTTGGGTTTCAGATTCGGATTTCAAGCTTGCAATCTCTTCAACCTTTGCTTCGAGAGAGGAGCTGTGTGCCTCGACCAATTCCGTTTGCTTGTCTTCGGTCTGCTTCAATTTCTCCTCCAACTTCTCCAACTCCTTGGCTTTATTTTCCTGCAACTCCTGCAACTCACTTGATTTCTTTTCGTCGGCTTCATTTAATTTTTCTTCTAACTCCTTGATTTCATTAGACTTTTTTTCCTCCAATTCCTTGATCTCATTAGCTTTCTTTTCCTCCAACTCCTTGATCTCGTTTGATTTCTTCTCCTCCAACTCCTTCAATTCATTAGTTTTCTTTTCTTCAGCCTGGTTTAATTTTTCTTCCAACTCCTTGATTTCATTTGATTTCTTTTCTTCTAATTGCTTCAACTCCTTTGATTTCTCCTCCTCAGCTTTCTTCAATTTTTCCTCTAATTTCTCAATCTCGCTCAGTTTTTCTTCCTCGGTCTTTTTCAATTTTTCTTCCAACTCCTTCAATTCATTAGCCTTCTTTTCATCTAACTCCTTAATCTCAATAGCCTTTTTCTCCTCTAATTCCTTTAACTCGCGAGCCTTTTCCTCTTCAGCCTGGTTAAACTTTTCCTCTAACTCTTTGATCTCAGTGGATTTCTTTTCCTCAGACTCACGACTAGTTTTCAACTCTTTAGTGAGCTCCGAATACTTCAATTCCCATTCATCATTTGCGGTTAAAGCTTTCGTTTCCGAAGTCTTGAGCTCCAGCTTGAGAGACTCTACCTCAGATTCGAACTCCTTAAGCAAAGCAGCTTTTTCCTCAGCATCTTTTTCAAGCTTGGAAATCAAAGCCTTAAGCTCTGCCACGGTCTTCTTTTGAGTGCTTTCCAAGTCGGCAATGATCTGGTCTTTCTCAACTGCAACTTTGGTGATCTCCAAGTTGAGCTTGCATTCATGGTCCAATTTTACTTTGCGGCATTCTTCCTTGCCCTTTTCAACTTCGCTCTCAAGATTGGCAATGGCTTCAGTCTTCTCCGCAATAACCTTCTCGTTTGCCTTCACGACCTGCGCCCCTTTGACGAGGTTCTTTTGCACCAAATCAAGTTTGTTCTTCAATTCTACGACATCAGCAGCCAATTTCTTTTTTTGCTCCTCTGAAACCCGGAGGTCATCAACGCCTTTCGAGCTGGCTGCTGAAATCAGCTCCATTTTTGCAGCGATGGCTTCGTTTTCCGCCTTGAGAGACAGGATCTGTTCCTCGTAACCCGAACTCTTTGAAAGAAGCTCTGCATGCTCTCCGGCCTTCAATTTGTAGGCAATTACAGCGCCAACGGCACCGGTGATGTAAACTGCGTCTTTTATGGACATGTTGGGAAAGAAAAGTGGGTCTTAAGTGAAACTTTTGTGATACGCTGCCCTTGACGATTTGTGCAGTCACAAGCGAGATATGTATTTGGTAGTGCACGCTAACAATAAGGTCTTACAATGCAGCAGCGAAATGTGGCATTACAACTGGAGGCTGGTGAGACAAACAATAACATAGTGATTACAAGCCACCGGAAAAACTTCTCGGGTCTTTGCTCACCAACTTATTTGTTCCTTGGGGCCTATATATAAATGCTGAAATGTTGAAACACTTTTTGTGGGGTCTGACATCAACAAACGGTCTCTCCTGGGCGGTGCGAGAGATCAAGAATCAGTGCAGGAACGCTTATTCTAGAGTATTCCGCTTTACAAGAATTTTTTTTTCTGAACTCGGGATGCCCATATATTCAGTCCAAAAAACCAATACTACGCTCTTTCTCTTCATACCTACCATGTGGCAATCTCTTATCAACGTCCTATAAATCGGCATGGGTTGTGTTCATTTACAAGCTGGGGCCACACCAGGTCGCGTGACTCGCGATCCTCCGCACGCTAATCTCAATTCCAGGCCACAAGCTCATTTTCTTATCCAGCGGAATTTGTATAACGATGGATATCACACACTCGCTGGTAAAACCATGCCGCTCCAGATCCAGATCTAGAACTCGGAACTCTACGGCTAATTTAAGATGCACGTCGTCATCCAGACGTCCCTCCATATCCTCGAAAAGATCACTTTCTTCCAGTTCATTGAACAAATTATGTGTTTCTCTGACAGTCATTGATCTTTCGAACGATAAGTCCGTGCCAACAGTGGCTAGGAATTTGGACAATACCCTTCCATCTGATTTCTTCAAGGAAGAATTGATAGGTTTGATTAAGGCGCTCAAGATCTCCAAGTGGTATAAGAGACAGCTCTTTGCCAATAACATGTCGGTGAAGCGGATCCTGGGAGCCTTGACCAATTCCATATACAAAATCGAGTACTCTGATGAAGAAGAGAATGTTCACCTTCCGCTGTTGCTCTTGAGAGTATACGGCAAACATGTCGACAACTTGATCAACAGAGAGGCCGAGTTGAAGATCTTGGTCAAGCTCTCATCCAAGAATATTGGTCCCAATCTCTTGGGCATCTTCGGAAATGGCCGTTTTGAGCAATTCTTGGAGGGCTTCATCACTATGGGCAAGGAGGAATTGAGAAACCCCATCATTTCCCAAATGGTGGGCCGCAGAATGAAGGACTTGCATTATAAGATCACATTGGACGATGAGGAAAAGGATTTGGAGTACCCCATTGCGTGGATGAATATCATGAAGTGGATTGCGCTTTTCGAAAAAGACATCTTGCCCACCCTTTCTAAGGACGTTGTTCAGGAAACAATCTTGATGCCGTGGGATAAGTTCAGATCGGTGATTTTCCTGTACCGTGACTGGCTTTTCGCTAAGTATGACCGCAGGGATATTCACAAGAATTATCGTTTTTGCCATAACGATACCCAATACGGTAACTTGTTGTTGAATAATACATTCGACCCCAAAGATGTGTTGCAATCCGACTCTGACTCATCCTGTGGAATCACCACGAGCCATAGGAGAGACAACGATTTGGCGGTGATTGATTTCGAATATTCCGGAGCAAACTTTCCTGCGTACGATGTGGCCGACCATTTTTCCGAGTGGATGTCGGATTATCACGATGAGGAGAGATCCTACTACATTCATGACGAGAAGTACCCGACGAAAGTGGAGCAGCTTAACTTCCTCAAATCGTACGTGAACTACGACTTTCAGCCCAGTTCATCGACTCTCATCACGAAGAAGGAACCTGACCCCAATGACGCCTCCGCAAGCGAGCACGAAGTGAAAAAGCTCTATAACGAGGTGATCTATTGGCGGTCCTCGGTGCAGATCTTTTGGCTTGTTTGGGGGTTCATTCAGAATGGGCCTTCCGAGGACCCTTTGAACGAGATCATCTCCACCAAGACAGAGGGACAGGGATTTAACGGCAGCTACGAGTTCTCCACTGGCTTGGAATCATTGTCGCTAGTCAAAGACAACACCGAGGTGGAGGCGATTTCGTCCGCAGACGATGACTTCGAGTACTTGAAATACACGCAGCAAAAAGCCTGTCTTATTTTGGGTGACATGATCTCGTTCGGGTTGGCAAACATCTCAGACATCGCACCAGAACACCAGAACATGATTAAGTTCTTGGACTCAAAAACTTTCGATATTTGAACTTTGGACTTAACTTTCGGTATTCGTACTTTGGACCCACCTTTCGGTATTCGTACTTTGGATTCAACTATTCGATCTTTGAATAGACTGAACGTCGGGACACCATTGTGGAAGCCGATATTCTAAATTATTTGCACATAGTCTCAATCAATCAATCAATACTAATCCATAAGTCGTTCTAGATTATTTCTGGTAGTCCTTTTTGATTGTTCCTGGTAGATTATTCTGGTACCATTCCAGTAGATTCGTGTTAAGAGGACAATGCCATTGTTGTGATGGCCAGAAAAAGAAGATTTGGTCCAAGAAAACGGAGCCACTCAAGACTCATTCTACAGTTATAATTACAGGAACTTGCGGTTCATTAGTAGTCGCACAGACGATTAGTAATGCCCCGATTGATTAGTAATGGCCTGATGATAGCAATGGACGCGCGTTGCCCACCCTCTGGACGCAGGCTGTTTTTGGCGTGTGTTCGGGCAACGCATTCTCCATTCTTAACTAGAGCCTCATGTGGTCTTATCAGTAGAGCAATGCACGAGAGCAAATCATAGCCAATAGATAAATTTCAAATTCCCATATACTAAAATGAAAGAATTAAAATAGAATTATATATTTAAATGTCTTTATTGATTTTAATTGGTTTTTGAGCTTTAGAGTAATTTATAAAATTAAGGGAATTTAAAAAAAATTTTTAAAAAATATTGGTGTAGTGGGAGGATTTGGTGTTTTTTTTTGTAGTGAGAGGAGAGGCTTTTTGGAGCTTTTTTCTCCAGCTTTCAATCTCCACTAATCGTATTTTACCTGTCTCACTATTATTCGGTAGGTGCTGCGCGCGACTCGGTTCTCCTCAGTGACTTATCCAGCCCACTATTAGGCAGAACCAAAAGACATACCCACCAAAAATGCTCTCGTTCAGGACAACCGGCTACAATGGCTATGGCGTACGATACTCCCCCTTCTTCGACAACAAGTTGGCGGTGGCTGCTTCCGCCAACTATGGCATAGTGGGCAACGGCAAAATATACGTCTTGGGGATCGATAATTCGGGCCAGATACACCAGGAGGTGGACTGGGAAACCCAGGACGGTCTCTTTGACGTGGCATGGAGCGAGGTGCACGAAAACCAATTGGCTGCTGCCATAGGGGATGGGTCGGTCAAATTATTCGACTTGACCGTGGGCAAGTTTCCCGTCATGAACTATAAAGAACATCAACGCGAGGTATTCTCCGTCAACTGGAACCTTGTGGATAAAGTCAACTTTGTGACACTGTCGTGGGATGGCACCATCAAAGTTTGGACTCCAAATAGACAGCAGTCCTTGTTGACATTGAGCCCGGAAGTCGACTACACCACACAGGCCTCCAGCGTCGCCGGCACAGCGAAACCCACGGTTCCTCTAGCGCACAACAGTGCTCCCGGACAAATCAACACCACTAAATGCATTTACAATGCTTCCTTTTCGCCGCATTCTCCTCTGACGATAGTCAGTTGTACGGGTGCCTCGCACATTCACATTTGGGACATTCGGGCTCCTCGCCCATTACAACTTGACTTTGTGGCCCACGGAGGCCTTGAATGCTTGTCCGTTGACTGGAACAAATACAAGCCCACCGTCATTGCATCTGCCGGCACAGACAAGTCCGTCCGGGTGTGGGATTTGCGGATGATAACTAAAATAGACCTGCCCAACCTGCACCTGCCCATGCCAGCATATCACAAACGAGGACCAACACCAATGAATGAGCTTCTAGGCCACGAGTTCGCTGTCCGCAAGGTCACCTGGTCCCCACATAGTGGACAGGAGCTTTTGAGTGTATCATATGACATGACTGCACGTGTGTGGCAAGACAAGTCGGATGAAAAAGCCCGCTTTCTCAATAACATGAACAGTGGGTGCAGCGGGGTGATGAGAAATCACCGAGAGTTTGTCATTGGCTGTGACTACAGTCTTTGGGGAGAGCCCGGGTGGGCTGCGACCACGGGCTGGGACGAGATGGTCTACGTATGGGACACCAAACGGGCCCGGATGATGTAGGCCGAACACCACGAGATGGACTTGAACAACCCCGGGAATCACGTGATTACATACATAAAACGTCTAGATGCTGGGGTACGAAGTATCTTGTGGGTACACACCCGTGCATTATGTTGATGCACGGAGCCGCATATGTGCAGTGCATTCATGCAGATCTCAGCACCAGATGCGTTTAATTAGGCGCATGTTTACTTTTACGCTCGATCGGGGTGCATGTTTATGTATGCTAGAAATAGAGAAGTAATGACGGCTTGTTAGGCCCTGCCTCACTCAAATAAAACCCTAACCTGCCACCTCTCACCTGTCCTTATTTTTGCCCCTTCTCACCAGCCATTGCTTTTCCCCTCTACTATCCGTCCCATATACCCAATCAATACGAGCAAGATGGACTCCAACATGGTAATTTTATCGTTCGAGTATAAGTATCTCATCAGCTCCACCAAAGCAAAGTTCGAGTCGTCCACCGGCCTTTGGCAGCAACACTCCAACCTCTCCCGCAACTTGATTCCTTACAACATCTTGTCCAACTACAACAAAGAAGACATCAGAGTCATTGACAACATCGTCAAATTGAGAGATGCGGTGTTGTCTCTTAACCACAATGGACTTAGTGACACCAACCACATCAAATTGGTGGAACCGCAGCTCAACAACCAGATCATCACCATAAGTATCAACGGAAACGAGACCTTCATCAACAACTCGCGCACGGAGATCCTTAGGGCTTATAAGCAAGTGGAAAGCAAAAGGCTTAGTTTGGCTACAGGCGAGTTCAAGCTAATTGGAGCCAATTTTTTGCAGAGACTCAACAGCATAGCCACACGTTACAATGTGGAGATCATGGTTTCTGATGAGGATACCGATTTCCACGGCAACTCAAGTATTAGCGACAACCACTATATCTACATTTTGGGAAACAGAGACAACTTAAATTTTGCTGAAAATGACGTCAAGGTCTTGTATGATACTCTTGTTCGGGGCTACTTCGTGGATAAAGTGCAGGTGCCGCTTTCCATGATTCCATGCTTGGGAGGAGTCAACCTCGCCAACTTTTCGGAAATTACTTTTGGACTGGATGTCAACATCTATCTTCCTCACATGATGCCAAACCTCTACAGTTTCAGCTTGCTCCAGAACAATGACAATATGCAGATATGGCTCACATCCAAGCAGGTACCTGAAATGGTGCACACCAAAAAAGTGTTGACGGAATTGATGGCCATTGTCGACCCCCGGAAAAATAACCAGGGCCGGCTCTATGTACAAGAGCTCCAGTTTTCCAAGGAGAAGCTCGACTTGATGGCATTGTACAACCAGCAAGATATTGCCAGTATCATGCTTAAACACGGAACGTTTGTACAGATTCCCGGATTGGGTGAGTCCAGAAACAATACGGTGATCATCCAGGGTCAGACTGCAGACTCCGTACATGAGACTGCGCTTGAGATCAGCGAGTTGAGCTGCACTTTTTATGAGATGCAGATCCGGTTCCTGAGAGGCCCTTCGTGCGCCGACTTGGAGTATTACTTGCTCAATCTTATTGCGCCCAAAAAGACTTGCATTCTCACATACAACGAGCATGGCATGTCTATCCTAGGCAACAAGAACGAAATCCACCTTCTTTTGGACGACTTAGTGTCTGACTTGAAAAACAGACTCTTCTTCACCAACATCATCCAGGAAGCAGACTCCGAAATCAACATCAACTTGTCCATGGAGCTAGCCAACGACCAGAGAGATTTTCTTAGTGGGAAGAAAAACGGCAAGATCATTAAGATCTTGAACCGACTCAACCATTTGCCCGAAATTAACTTCAAGCCTTTGAATGACTATAACTTCACGGTGGAAATGGGATTTCAGGTCAGCAAACCTTCGCAGATGGAGGATTCGGTGGCAATATTCGACCTTATTGTTCGCACGTTGCATCTTATTGAATTGGAACTTCCAGCCGAAATGCAGTTCAACATTCCTGAAGTGTTTCATAAGAGCATCATTGGAAATGGAGGCTCGATTGTTCAGTCCATAATGAAAAAGTACAATGTGTTCATCAAGTTCTCCAGCACAAGCCACTGCAAGTCTCCCCGCAAAGAGAGCGACGAAGAGAAAATCCTCTACCTGTTCCGCAGAAAAAACAACGTGCTCATCAAATGTCCCATGAAGAACCTGAAGAACATCATTTTCGTAAAGGATGAAATAGATATGTTGGTACAGCTGTGTGGGAACAACACACTCTCTGCAACCAATGCATTTTCTGTTGCATACAACACCGTGGAGTTTCGCTTATTGAAGTGTCACTACTTGAATCTCATCAAAAAGAACAAGTACAATCTCAACTTTGTGCTGGAGTTGGAAAACGACTATAGTACCTACGTGGCCTTCCCCAAATCAATTAGGCTATTTGAGAGTGGCAATGACTACAAGGTCACCATCAAAGGAAATGACACTAAGGCTCGCTTCTGCGCGGAAAAATTGTCGTCTATGCTCCCCTACACACTGGAAATTCGGCTCGGCCTCCTGCACCAGACCATGGATCTCGTAAGCGAGAAGAATCGAGGGTTCAGAGACAATGTAATTATTCCTCTTCGCTTATTACTAGACGTGGAGCTAGTGGTGGAAAGTAGTAACTTTTCGCGAGTGGTGATCATGAGCTCGTTCGATCAGTTGTGTTTGCAGGAAGCCATGAGCTCCATCTTGAGCTACTTTGAGACCCGGGGAGTGCTGGCGGAGCCAAGACACTTGAACTTCGATCCAATTTTGTCGGTGCAAGAAGTGGCTTCTCCCTCCAGACAATCCCCACAAAGAAGGTCGCCAATGAGAAGCCCAGTTAGGCAATCAGGTAAGACTCAGAGCAAGCCTCAGAGCAGACACCAGTCCCGGCTGCAATCGCCAGTCCGGAGCCCAAAAAAGCCATTGGGAGTGATTACTAACCAATTGAACGGCATGAATCTCTCGGCAGGGTTGAAGTCGATACCCAACCTCAACCAGACCAATCCTTTCCACGTCAAAACATAACCCCATTCTAGCGTATAGTTACGACCAATCGAAGCGCACAACTAAAAGCATACCAGTAGCAACATGCCGAACCGGGGTCTCAAATGCGCGCGGTGACCGGCACCTGCAAACCAACACAGTCATATTGGCTAGGTGAGATCCTGTACCGGAAAGATTAGCCAGTAGGTGATGACCGAGAATTCCAAATAAACATTCCAAATTTCATTGTCCGTGCAGAAAGATTTCACATCCAGGCCGTCGGCCCCCAACGTTCATGCAAAAGACGCAGGCATGTGCGCCTAGCTGCGTCAAAAGTGCACTTTTGAGCGCCCACAGAAACTGCAGGTTCCCAACATTCTCATAGCTAGAGTGCGCATCGGTGCCTACACCCATTTAAACCAAAGAAATTTCCTTGTCCCGATACCTAACCAACCATGTCCTTCTCTTTCGGGCTTCCTGATTCTGCATTGTGGGCTATACCCACTCTCGATACTCCCGTTCCTCCTTCGCCTTTCGCGTCCTCCAAGTTGACCCGGGTGTTCCGGGCCTCCATGAAAGTATCGACTCCATTGACCATCGCCATAGTGTACTTTTCCATGGTGCATTTTGTCAACCCCATTGTTCGGAAAAGGCAGTTGAGGAAGGCAAAAATTTCCGACAAATCTGCAGCTAATCTCACCGAAAAAGAGCTCAAGAGATTGAAGCCTGCTCCATACAAAATCGCTACCTATGGATTTTTCAAGCTTTTCGTACTTTTGCACAATGTTTTTCTCTGCGCCTATTCCGTGTGGACTTTTATTGGAATGTTGAATGCCTTCTCCTATACCATCGGCCAGATCGGCCAGAAGCTCCAAAGTGAGAGCACCTTGACCAACTTTGTTCTTGCTGTGTGCGACTTGGAGAGTGGTGTTTTCCAACAAACCACCACCAATCACAACTTGTCACTTTACGGTTGGTGGTTCTACATCTCCAAATTCTACGAGGTTATCGACACCATTATCATCTTGCTTAAGGGAAAGCCTTCTAGTCTTTTGCAAAGCTACCACCATGCCGGGGCCATGATGTGCATGTGGAGTGGTATCAGATACCAAAGCCCTCCAATCTGGATTTTCGTTGTGTTCAACTCATTCATCCACTCATTGATGTACTTGTACTTTAGTTTGGCTTGTTTGAAGATCAGAGTGCCTACGGTGGTCAAGAGATCTTTGACATTTATGCAAATCTCCCAGTTTGTTGTGGGAGGTTCCATTGCCATTTTCCATGCCTTCATCTGGTACACGGATGTCACTAACCAGTCCTTCACTGGATGCATCAAGACATCCGATCAGGCATTGCCTCTTTTGATCAACGTGGCGTACTTGGCTCCATTGACTGCATTATTTGGAGCTTTCTACGTCGAGAGCTACCTCAAAAGAAAACCAGCATAGATACTTAGCTAGTGGTGCTCTAGACTATATCTGTACAATACGCTAATCTGCATGTAGTGTACAAGATTCTGGAGGGACTCGCTCACAGAAGTCCCCCCTCATAACGCAAACCATATACACATTTGTTTCACTATGAGCTTTCCGTGTAGATCCATACCATATAAACCTTGTGTTATCGATGAATACCTATGGGTTTCGCAGCCACACCCGTGCATCCTGGGGTCGGATTCGCGCTCCTGTGCCGAGCCTCCCCATACTTAGCAATGCTCATAATCAGCCCGTACGCACGTCGCACCCAACCTCTCCCCTGTCCACAACACTTGACGGTACTACTCCAAATAGGAAGTTCTCATTTCCTTTCGCGTGCTCATTTGAATCCAGGGCCCACATTCCAACCCAGCGCTGGCTAATGCATCATCATGCCCACATACTCAGAACTCAATGCTCGTGATCTGCAGGATCCTCTACAGTCTGGCAATGGGCCTTCCAACGGCTCCTCGGTATCAGCTGCGCACCCCGGAAATTCACACGGTTCTCCATTCCACAATGCATCCGACCACCCACACCCCCTGAAGAATCCGGGGCTGTCTGCAGGTATGGAGGATGATGACTACTTTGCTGAGGATGACGAATTCGCTGATTGGGACACAATTGACCATTCCGAAAGCTCCCACCTCCGCCCAGACCCCCAAATTCATGTCCATAGAGATGATTTCGGAAACACATACGAACACGTGGACTTTGATGCGAGAAAATACACCAGCGGCCTCCGATTTAAGGGCCAGAAGTTGGTGTATTTTACCTCGGCCTTTGTTTCGCTTTTCGTCTCGTTATTCGGCTACGAACAAGGCGTTTGCTCTGGCATTTTGACCTTTGTAACTTTCCAAGCATACTTCCACCATCCTTCAGCCACACAGGTGGGGCTTGTGATTTCTATTTTGGAGATAGGTGCTATGATCTCTTCACTTTTGGTTTCGCTGATTCTGGACCGTATAGGACGTAAGAGAACGATTTTACTGGGCACTGCGGTGTTCATCGTTGGCGGCTCGTTACAGTCGTTTGCACCCAACTTGTTGGTTTTTGGCGTGGGAAGAGTCTTAAGTGGTTTTGGCGTGGGTATTCTATCCACAGTGGTTCCGCTGTACCAATGTGAGATTTCCCCAGTGGAGGAGAGAGGAAAACTAGTGTGCGGAGAATTCACTGGAAATATCACAGGGTACTTCTTGAGTGTGTGGATCGACTATTTCTGCTACTTCATTCAGAATGTTGGAGATGCCCGCTCTAAACCTCATCTGTTTGCTGCTAATTTGTCATGGCGATTGCCACTATTCGTGCAGGTGATTTTGGCAATAATTCTCTTGGTTGGAGGTGTATTTGTTGTGGAGAGTCCGCGTTGGCTTTTGGACGTTGATGACGACTCGCGTGGGTTTCACGTGCTTTGTCTATTATACCATGACGATCCAGATAAGCTCAAGGCAGAAAAGGAGTTTTTCCAAATTAAAAACTCTATTCTCAATGAAAGGGTGAAGATCCCCAAGAAGGAACGGTCGTGGAAGAACCTCTTCAAGAGCTATAGACGGCGGGTTTTCATAGCGTGCTCAGCCTTGGGGTTTGCGCAGTTTAATGGCATCAATATCATTTCATACTATGCCCCCATGGTGTTTGAACAGGCCGGCTTTGAAGACTCGCAGGCGTTACTCATGACCGGAATCAATGCATTCATATACCTTTTGAGCACCATACCGCCGTGGTTCTTAGTGGACCGGTGGGGACGAAAGCCTATTTTGATCAGTGGAGGGTTATCCATGGGTATCTGTTTACTATGCATATCATTTGTGATGTATCTTGATATCTCGTCCACTCCACTGCTCGTTGCATTGTTGGTGGTGATATACAACGCCTCTTTTGGCTACAGTTGGGGCCCAATTGGGTTTCTTATCCCACCAGAAGTGTACCCATTGGCGGTGAGGTCCAAAGGTGTGTCATTATCCACCGCATCTAACTGGTTCGCAAATTACGTGGTGGGTCAACTCACCCCGGTGCTCCAAGAGAGGATCGGCTGGGTCATGTATCTATTCCCGGCAGGAAGTTGCGTGCTCTCAGTGCTTACAGTGATTTTCGTGTACCCCGAAACTAAAGGAGTGGAATTGGAGGATATCGACAAACTCTTTGATAGCCCAGGGACTTCAGCAAGTGGGTACCAGGGTCTTACAGAAATGGGCCATGAACTAGACGAGTTTGACTACGAGGTCAATGCACGCAAGTAAAACGGGGAAAAGTTGCTGTGCGAACCTTCCATGGTCAGAGCGCCTTTAAAAGCAACGGTCTATAATAGCGAGAAAAGCATAATTGCTGAGCTGTGGGGTGCATATGAGTCGTACCAGAGGTGACGATCGCGGCTTGCGCAGCTCGAAATTCTTATCGCAGTGGTCACACGGTGGCAGGTTCGGCTTACCTATTGCGAAAATTGCGCTCTGCCTAGAAACTCACAGGGCTGCCTGCACTGCTTCTCCGGACGGACCACAAAGAAACAGGAACCCGGGTCTATGACTCGACGCTAAAAACAAACTTTACTAACAGACTCTTTGCGAGCAAACGCCCCTGATCCCTATTGTGTTCGAATTCTATTTTAAATATTATTCACGCGACAGGCGTCCTATTTTGCATATGAATTGCGCGGCCTCTCATTAAGCGGCACTTTTCCGACGGAACAGACTGCCCATGCAGGCCAAGTTCTAGGCGCCCGTGCAGCCTAGATGCTACAGTCGCTTAGATTCTGCAGCACGCCTTAAAGATTCCGGAGTCTTTGTTATATACTAGCAATTTTTTGGGCTCGGATTTCACGTAACTTTTTTTTGGTTCTTCACGCCCTTTCTGTTTTGTACCTTCCGCCTCTTCTTGGGCTCATTCCTTTCTTTAGTCTCTAGCACCCTCCATTGCTTCTAGAATACCCACCCATAGTCCCTTTTCATGAGATAGAGATCTCCCGCTAGAATTTCAGAGTTATTTTAGCCATATTGCTGAAGAGCCGTTAGCAACTGTTTCAAGCAAACTACAAGGAGGGCCATTTAGATTGCTGGTCTATTCTTTTTTCTTTTTGAGCTGATCGTTTCCCATTCGTTCAACACCCTTCCACAAAATGGTTGCCATATTAGACATCACACCCCCTATAGCCAACTTCAAGCAGGCGTCGTTACGGGCCCGCCTAAAAATGGAGGAGAGGGTGCTTGAGCAAAGCCTCAAAGAGAGCAGGACCAGGGATGCCGAGCTTGAGTGCATGCTGGATTCTTGCAGCGACGACTCCTATAGTTCCAGTTTAGACTACTCGTGTTCCTCCGGGTCGTCTCCTGGGTACGCTTTGACCATGAGCAGTTTACGGTCGGTCACCAGTGCCCCGCTGGTGCTGAACTCGTGTATCCATGTCACAACCCCCAAGATAGCGATATCGCAAGAGTCGCCTACGCGGAGCAAGTTGACCCAGCTCTTGCATAATCACGACAGCATTGCATCTTCAACCCACACACTTGCACGTGGTCTGGAACCAACAGCAACACAGGCCCAAGCTTCCGTAAGACTCTTTCAGATAGCTTGGCAGATGCTACCCCGCAACTTCACTATTCGGTTTGCATTAAGAGATGGAGCTACGATCGACGAGAGCAAAAAGGGAGAGGAGAAAACCGCAAGTGTGGGCGAGTTCTTGGTTAAAGAGTCGCAGGGGAAGGTTCTTGAAGCGGTGTCCGAGCTCGATACCGGTAAGGCAGCTCGGGTCCGCGAGTGTCGCATGAATAAGGACTTCCTACGCATCTACGCATTGGACTATTCGGCCAGAATTACAGGCACACTTCCGCCTAGCACCGAAGGGTGCGAGAGCACCCACCGCCAACTCAGCGAAATCGTGGGGCTCTATCTGAGCGACGAAGATGATGAGGCAGAAGCAGCGGAGTACGAGCGCCAGCGCATTTCACAATTATCTCAGGACAAGCTCTGGAAGTGTGTGATCTTGCAGCCAAGAGCTGACCCCACGCCCTGCCGCACCATTGACTCTTCCTCATATATCCGTGCACGAGATTCGTGGCGCTACGATCTGAGGCTGGGTCGCAGACAGGCACCTGAAAAGGCAATGAAACCCGCGGGCCAGTTGCAACGCTCGCGCTGTCTCCAGAGCCCCGATTGCCCTTATCTGGGGTGCACGGTTCCGCAATACACACTAAGGGGATGGGAAAATAGGAGATGGACTTCTGTGCATTGAGCATGGCTGGCCACGTGAGAGCATTTTAGGTTTTGGGTTTACTTCAAACAGCGTACGCTGTATTACATTTATAGATTAATGGGATTTTTTTGATATTCTGCGAACACTGAGTGTTTTATAGTAACACTTGGTGTTTCCTAAAAAGACACTTATTGTCTGAATAGATACCACATTCAGAAATTATGCTCCTTTCCAAGCATTGGTTCCATTCCATGTTGTGCATAGAAAGAGCGCAGTGAGCAGTCACATGCACACGTGACAGAACTAATCAACTCAGAGCGTCCGAAACCCGTACACCAGGATCTCGCTCCAGCGCTCGCACCGCTCCACCACGAAAAAAAACCTGAAAAATCCTTCAGACTTCACAGAAACCTACATTCGATATGGCTCCAAGCGGAAAGAAGGTTGCTCCAGCCCCTTTGGCACCAAAGTCTGAACCAAAGTCCACGGACGCTCCTACCAGGAGTTTCGGTATTGGCCAAGCCATCCGTCGTAAGACTGACTTGAGTGCTTACGTCAAGTGGCCCAAGTATGTCAAATTGCAGAGACAAAAGAAGATCTTGTCCATGAGATTGAGAGTCCCTCCTGCAATTGCTCAGTTCCAAAACACCTTGGACAAGAACACTGCCACCCAAACCTTCAAGTTGCTCAACAAGTACAGACCTGAGACTTCCACCGAGAAGGAGGAGAGATTGACCAAGGAGGCTGCTGCCATCGCCGATGGTAAGAAGGCTTTCGACGTCTCCCCAAAGCCTGTTGTTGTCAAGTACGGTTTGAACCACGTTGTTGGTCTTGTCGAGAACAAGAAGGCTAAGTTGGTCTTGATTGCCCACGACGTTGACCCTATTGAGTTGGTCATCTTCTTGCCTGCTTTGTGTAAGAAGATGGGTGTCCCATACGCCATCATCAAGGGTAAGGCTAGATTGGGTTCTGTTGTCCACAAGAAGACCTCTGCCGTTGCTGCTTTGACTGAGGTCAGACCAGAGGACGAGGCTGAGTTGGCCAAGTTGATCTCTACTATCAACGCCAACTTCATCGAGAAGTACGATGAGTCCAGAAGACGCTGGGGTGGTGGTATTATGAGTGACAAGCACTACCGTAAACAAGCCGAGAAGGCCAAGAAGTTGGAGGAGGCTGCTGCTGCTGAAGCCAAGGCTTAAGCTATCTCACCACGAATAATCATATTTTCAATTGGTACCTAAGCATGACTGTAGCGCCAATCCCTGACATCGTAGCGGTCAAACTAGTTCTGTATTCTTATACATAATTATGTCTATATGTCTATCTATATGGCTATATGTATGCATATGGTTGGGGGTTTCGTCCTGTGTGCAGTAGCCACTACCAACGCGCTTCGCTGCCTGCGACTGCAAATGTGCCATACTCCAACACCATATCCAGTATGACTCAACTATAGGTTCGATATACTGGTAACCTTAATTCATACCCATATTTAGAATCCACTATTTCTCCCTCGGATAGAAAGGCAGGTGTGCCATTTTGGTCGCATAGGGGTCGTGCACATTGCAAAAATCGCTTTCGACCAATCGCCAGTCGCACGTTTGATTACCTGTGCGAAGGTCTTTTCGAAAAAGAGACATCAACGACATCAGCCTGTTCGCCTACAACCTCACACCAAAATGTCCTTTTTGAGAGACCTTATCGAATCCTCGTTTCCTACTGCCTATGCAGAAGAGGTATGTTAAGCCAGTCTGTTGGCATCCGAAATTAATTGCTCCAGCACCATTTGGTATACGTCTAAAGTCAAGTCCAAAGCCACGGTAAAGCGAATTGTATATATGAAGAATTCCCGCCCATTTGCTTTTTCCAGATCCTTTTCCGGCATCTTTTTATTCCTACTCGATATCTATGATTGAATCGGAATGGCGTTGATGTAGTATTCTAGTACGCCAGTACGTCATAGTACTCCATAGTGATGACTTGATGTACGGCCAATGGTGCGGAGCAAGATGGAAAGCCAACAGAGCAAACAAAAACTATATCGAACCTATACTAACGACAGACATCTAAGCACGTCGACGACGTAGAAGCCGAACAAGAAGAGTCCGAGTCTGAAGACAAGGAAGAAACCGAGGACTCCGAAGAGAGCGAAGACAAAGAAGAAGGTGCTGACGAAGACGAAGACGAGGACGAGGACGACGAGGACGATGAAGATGAGGAGGAAGTCAAGGACCCTCTTGATGAGTTGCGTGAAGAGTGTGAGAAGACCGAGGCCTGCCACGAATACGTCCACCACTTCCATGAGTGTGTGGAGAGAGTCACCAAAGAGCAACAAGAGGAGGGATACGAAGAGAAGGCTTACAAGGAGGACTGTGTGGAGGAGTTTTTCCACTTGCAACATTGTATCAACGACTGTGTGGCTCCCAAGTTGTTCTACAAATTAAAATAAACTGCATGTCATCATCTTCGAAAATAGACTGGTATTAGATAACGAATCATTGACTAGGTGTAGAGAAGCATGGGATATACGATCATAACTAATAAGAATCTTTAAGTATACGTGTTCATTGAATGAGTGCATGAGTACAATATGTGGTTATATTATGTCAGTGTATCAAATGCATCAAGATTACATACGTGAGCATAGTGAGCATAGAGTAATTTAATCAGTACATTAAGTCGATAGTCAAGTGACTTTAAGTGAATATTCAAGTCAAATACACATATGAGTACATTAGAGCCAAAAATATAATTTACATTTTTTTTATTACACCCTATGCCTTATGCCCTAAAAACAAAGAAAATTTACATAATAGACGGTGGAGTTTGGTGCTTTCATAATCACCAAACAATACATGCATATTCCCAGATCTAATCTCTTATTGTAGTTCGCAGTTGGGGACGACGCGGTTATTGTCTAGCTTTTCTCTGGTATACTGAGCAACGAATATAAAGACACTCGAAGAAATAAAATAGGCTACGCAGAAATTCGCTCAATGGACCCATTGATCAAATACAGCCGCGGCACGACCTTTCTCATCCATATACATATCGACACGTACATAATTGAATTGTGGGGAGGTTATGGTGTCCTGCACACACGCCGGTCATTCCGTCAGCCCATTCTCACCGAGACTACACGTCAGTAGTAGCTTGCATTAAGTACGAGAATTGTCCAAGCAAACCCATTGAACTTTCACTACTCACACCCTCCTACCAACCAAATGTCTGAACCAGTGTATGCATCCAGAATCTATGTCGGCAACATCGACTTCCGCTCTACCCCAGAAGAGCTCTCCAGCTTCTTTGACGGCTTGAATGTCCAATCTGCTGAAATCCCGTCTAAGCCGATTGTGAAGCATGGCAGGAACTTCGACAAGTGCCTAGGGTTTGCCTTCGTGCAGTTTGCGACTGAGGAAGACGCTGAAAAGGCCGTCAAGTTATACAATGACAAGGAGTTCAAACTGAGAACAATCTACGTCAAGAAGGCCTTACCTCCAGCCTCCGAGGAGGAGAAACAGGCGAAGAAGGATGCATACGCTTTGAAGAGAAAGGAATCCAAGAAAAAGAGAAAGGCTGAGGCCCGTGCCAAGGCTGCTGAGAGTAAAGCTAACGGAGAGGAAAAGTCAATTGATACTGCCAAGCAGAATGATACTGATGTTTCCGACAAAGAGACCGCGGTTTCCGACAACAAAGGGGCCAAGGGTTCTGACAAGAAAGACGGAGGTGCCAAGAAGAAAGCTCCAGAGGGTGCCAAGAAGAAAGCTCCAGAGGGTGCCAAGTCGAAAGACACGATTTTCATCACGAACTTGGAATTCAGGGCCAATTCTAAGTCGCTTGGCATGTTGTTTAAGGATTATGAAGTTGTGTGGGTGAGTGTGCCAACCAGAAGAGTGCTACCTCACGTGCTCAAGAAGATTACTGAAAACAAGGAGCCTGTTTTTAACAAGGGCTTTGCGTTTGTGAAGTTCAGCCGTGAGGAGGACCAATTGAGAGCCGTGCAGGAGTTCAATGGTAAGGAGCATAACGGCAGAGAATTAGTGGTGGAAGTCGCAGTTGAGAAACCTGAGGCTAAGAAGAAGCCAGTTAAGAAATCTGCGTCTACCCCCGAGAGTCAGGAGAAATAAGCTCAAATAAACGGAGACTTTTGTGAAGAGTTAACTTCAAAATTGACCATGGTAGTAATGAGTAGTGATTTTAAAAACACATGCACGTTTCCTTATCTGGACGAACATGTTTCCCTGGCAACCACATCACAGCCATCTGGCATACTACGTCACTGGTGCGGTGCGTGCATGCGGGGAAGCCCTAGCCCTAGGCGCGTGCACGTGACACTATGGTGGTCAAGGTACACTGGCTCCGAAGAGCGCATCACGTGCCCATACACTCCGCGCACGGTGCTGCTCCACCCTGTGAAAATTTCTCACCTCCTCCAAGTACTGGGTTTGAACTAAGACAAAATGGGTATGTGAAAACACCACAATATACGAACATGTTGGCCTGTACCCCGACATAGAACTCCCCGCTACTATTCCAAAATCTTATATTCAACCATAATTTTCCCGTGATGCAAATTGTCATTTTCAAAAGCTCTCCACACTATAGAGACCTTAAACGGCCATTAGAGTTATTGAGATTTAACGGGCAAATTCATGCCAGAATATTAGCTTCTTATGCTTAAGCCGGCTTGCACTGTCAATTGAATTTTATACTAACAAATTAGGTAGAGTTATTCGTAACCAGAGAAAGGGTAGAGGCTCTATTTTCACTGCCAACACCAGATTGAGACAGGGTGCTGCCAAGTTGAGAGACTTGGACTACTCTGAACGTAAAGGTTACATCCGTGGTGTCGTCAAGCAAATCATTCACGACTCCGGCAGAGGTGCTCCTTTGGCCAAGGTCGCTTTCAGAGACCCATACAAGTACAGAATGAGAGAAGAGATCTTCATTGCCAACGAGGGTGTCTACACCGGACAGTTCATCTACTGTGGAGCCAAGGCTTCCTTGAACGTCGGTAACGTCTTGCCTTTGGGTGCCTGCCCAGAAGGTACCATTGTCTCCAACGTCGAAGAGAAGCCAGGAGACAAGGGTTCTTTGGGTAGAACTTCCGGTAACTACGTTATCATCATCGGACACAACCCAGACGAGGGTAAGACCAGAGTCAAGTTGCCATCCGGAGCCAAGAAGATCATCTCTTCCAACGCCAGAGGTGTCATTGGTGTTGTTGCTGGTGGAGGAAGAATCGACAAGCCATTGTTGAAGGCTGGTAGAGCTTTCCACAAGTACAAGGCCAAGAGAAACTCGTGGCCAAGAACCAGAGGTGTGGCCATGAACCCAGTTGATCACCCTCACGGTGGTGGTAACCATCAACACATTGGTAAGGCTTCTACTATCTCCAGAAACGCTGTTCCAGGTCAAAAGGCTGGTTTGATTGCCGCCAGAAGAACTGGTTTGTTGAGAGGTACCCAAAAGACCAAGGATTAAGTTGTGCATTAATACAGAGTACGAAGAACCATTGACGTAGATACTTGAGGAGTAGTAGTCTTTTCTCAGAGTACCATCGGCACCTCGTATTTTCGAATTACCGATGCACTGAATACAGGGTGCATTAGGTGGCAACAAATCATATGCTGCAGTTGAATTACCAAATACAGTATTGCAGGTTACACTATTTAGTAATGGCAACAGCAGCAGGGGGGACAATGTGTGGCCCATCTGCCAGACGGCTTTCTTGATTGGGCTTATCTGCTGGGGCGCGAAGCCGTACGGAAGTACCTGCACAGGGCACTCCTCCATCTCAAGACCTTGAAAATCTGTAATAGAAGTCACCTTACCACGCGACTGTCCTTTGTGGATCTAGAGTATTTTTCGCTTTTTCAGATTCTAGCCCTGACATAGAGACAAGTCAAGCTAAACCTCGCTGAATACTTCTGGCTTAGCATTGAATAGCTCAGTCGCTCACTTTCGCCACCCGAACTACTCGCCTATGTTCAAGTCCAATTCCACAATGCTGTGTGGTTACTGGGAGTACGATGATGTTCCTCATTGTGCTAGGTCAAGGCTCAACTTCTTCTTCCCTATTGTTGTTGGTGGTATCTCGCTAACTTACCTTACGGCGAAGAGCATTTTGTACCACTTAAAGCATTCCAAGAAGGTGCAATTGTCCGAAGAGTCCCAGCCGCTCCTTGCTTCGCCTGATGCTTATGGCGCTGTTACGAATTCTCGGGACACAACTCAGCCTCAGCTTTCTTTGAAGGCTCGTCATTTCGACTTGAGTGCTTTATCGGAGAACAATGAGGATGGAACACCTCACGGTAAGGTTGTCGAGGTTCCAAAAGGTATTCTGGACAGATTGAGGGTCTCGTTAGAGTACATTATTGTCATTTTCCAGTTGGTTATCTCCATTGCCACCCTTTTCTTCAGGGACTTTAAGAAGGAGTGGAAGCCGTACAACGTATCCGTTGTGCTTATTGTTTTTTGGGCTTACGCCTTCGTTCTTTGCTCCATTAGAGTTGTGAACATCAACAAAATGCGCCTCCGTCTTCCATCTCTTTGGGCCCACTCCACTGCGCTTTACATGTTTCTTTTTGCCTCCGCAGCCATTTCCTTTAGATCGGCTGTGATTGGCCATGTCAAGCACAAGATTGTTTCCGAATACTATATTTCAAGCTTCATTGCTACTACTCTTTTGGTACTCTTGAATGTCACTTCTAGCGTTGGCGACAAACCTGGCAGTTTGTACGTCACCTCTGACGGAATCAAACCTTCTCCGGAATTGGTGTCCAGTGTGTGGTCTTTTTCGACTTACTCTTGGATTGACCCAATGATCTGGAAGGCATACAAGACCTCCATGAAAATGGAAGACATTTGGGGCTTGAGAGAAGATGACTACGCATTGCATATTTTAAAGCTGTTCAAGAAGAGTAAGCTGACTGCACGTTTCACCATTCGCTTGTTTTCTAACTTTAAGGCGCTTTTTTTCTTCCAAGCATTCTGGGCTGTATTGCAGTCCTTCATCGTCTTCTTGCCAACTTTATTGTTAAAGAAGGTCTTGGAGTATGTCGCTGACCAGTCCACCACCACTCGCAGTGTTGTTTGGTGTCTTGTATTGCTCATGCCATTGAGTAAATTGACTGACTCCATTTTCTCTGGTTTTTCTTTGTTCTTAGGAAGACGTGTTTGTGTTAGAATGAGAGCCATTATTATCGGTGAAGTTTACGCCAAGGCCTTGAGACGCAAAATCACTTCTAATGATTCATCCGAAAACCCTGAAGAGCTGAAGAGTGACAAGAATGAAAAGAATACCAAGAACGACGCCAAAGAAAAGGACTCTTCCAAATCCTCTGAATTGGGTGCCATTATCAACTTGATGGCTATTGATGCTTTCAAGGTTTCTGAAATTTGCGGCTACTTGCACTTTTTCATTGGTGCTATTCTTATGCTTACTATCTGCATTGTGCTCTTGTACGGATTACTTGGCTGGAGTGCTTTGGCCGGTGGTAGTGCTATTGTGATCTTGTTACCAGCCAACTACAAGTTTTCGGAGTTGACTGCAAGAGCTCAAAAGAACATGATGGGAATAACTGACAAGAGAATCCAGAAGTTGAACGAGACCTTCCTGAGTATTAGAATCATCAAGCTTTTTGCTTGGGAAAGAAACTTCTTCCTGGACATTATGAAAGTTAGAGCTGAAGAATTGTACTACTTGAAGTTGAGAATGTTCTTCTGGGGTTGTCAAGCATTCGTGTGGTTTGCTATCCCCACCATTATCACCGTCATTTCCTTCTATTGTTACACAGTTATCGAGGGTAAGCCTTTGACTGCACCAATTGCATTCACTGCATTGTCGCTTTTCACTTTATTGAGATCCCCATTGGACCAATTGGCTGACATGACTGCTATTGTCATCCAATCGAAAGTCTCCTTGGACAGAATCAGTGATTTCTTGGAGGAGGAAGAATCCACAAAGTACGAGCAATTGGCACTGGGACCCTCGGACTCCAAAATCGGTATTGGCTTTGAAAATGCTTCGTTTTCTTGGAACTCTAAATCAGACAAGGATTTTAAGTTAAAGGATTTGAACATCGAGTTTAAGGAAGGTAAGTTAAATGTGGTCATCGGTCCAACCGGTGCTGGTAAGACCTCATTGTTATTGGCTTTGCTTGGTGAAATGGAGTTGAATGCAGGAAGAGTGTTCTTGCCTGGAATCATCCCCAGGGACGATTTGGTCATTGATCCAAGAACTGGACTTACTGAATCCGTTGCCTACTGCTCGCAAGGTGCTTGGTTGTTGAATGACACGATTAAGAATAACATCATCTTCGCAACCCCATTCAACCCTGATCGTTACGCAAAGGTTGTGGAAGCATGTGGATTGACCAGAGATTTTGAGATTTTAGCAGCAGGTGATAAGACAGAAATTGGTGAGAAGGGTATTGCATTGTCTGGTGGTCAGAAGCAGAGAGTCTCTTTGGCCAGAGCATTGTACTCGAACTCTAGACACGTTCTACTTGACGATTGTTTGTCTGCAGTTGATTCACACACAGCTGCCTGGATCTACGATAACTGTATCGCTGGTCCTTTGATGGCAAACAGAACCTGCATTTTAGTTTCACACAATGTGGCTTTGACTGTGCAGAAAGCCGACTGGGTTGTTTCCATGGATAATGGAAAAGTCGCTTCTCAAGGAACTCCCGAGGAATTGATTTCCAATGGTCATTTGGGAGATGATGAATTGGTGAAGTCCTCGATCATGAACTCAAGAAACCAATCCTCTGCTAACTTGGAGAACTTGGCTGCCAAGAATAACGAAATGAAAGCTAAGGCTGCGGTGATTGAAACAAAATTGAAAAAATTAGCTGCCGAAGACAATGAAGAAATCATTAATGATGGTAAGCTTGTTGACGAAGAGAATAAATCTGATGGTGTTGTTGACTTCAAAGTCTACGCTGGATATGCCAAGGAGATTGGAGGGTGGTTTGTCTGGGTGTGCATCTTCTTGGTCTTTTTGATTCCCCAACTTGTTTTCATTTCTCAATCCTGGTGGTTAAAGAACTGGGCTCAAGATACCGGCTACAGTGTGAACTCCATTGGAATCAGCAAGTTCAGCACAGAGAAGTTTATTTCTTTGTCTAGTATTGTTGGCTCTTACAACTACGTTGTCTCGACAGTTAATCCAAACAACATTATCAAGGCTGCAAACCTGTTGAAGGAAAGCAATTCAGTCTTGTACTACATCACCATTTACGGTATGATCGGATTAGTTTATGCAGTCTTGGCAACTTGCAGAGTGTTTTGGACATTTTTCATTGGTATCGAAGCTTCCAACAGTATCTTCAAGCAAGTTTTGACCAAGATCTTGAGAGCTAAGTTGAGATTTTTCGACAAGACTCCATTGGGCCGTATCATGAACAGATTTTCCAAAGATATTGAGTCCGTTGATCAAGAATTGACGCCTTTCGCTGAGGGTGCATTTGCTTGTCTTATTTCCTGTGTTTCCGTGCTTGTACTCATTGCTGCTATCACCCCTGGCTTTTTGTTCTTCGCTGTCATTATTGCCTACTTCTATTACTTGGTGGGCACTTTATACCTCACACTCTCTCGAGAGTTGAAGAGATTTGACTCCATTACAAAGTCTCCAATCCACCAACACTTCTCGGAAAGTTTGACCGGTGTTGCAACTATCAGAGCCTACGGTGTGGAAACCAGGTTCATGAAGCAGAACTTGGCAGCTATCGACACCAACAACAGACCATTTTTCTACATGTGGGTGGCTAACCGGTGGTTGTCTTTCAGAGTTGATGCAGTTGGTTCCATGGTTATGTTCTTTGCAGGTATCTTTGTCATCTTGTCCATTGGCAGAATCGATGCTGGATTGGCAGGTTTGTCATTGTCTTATGCTATTTCATTTTCGGAGAATGCTCTTTGGATTGTGCGTCTCTACGCAAACATTGAAATGAACATGAACTCTGTTGAGAGATTACAAGAGTTTTTGGAAGTGGATCAAGAGCCACCTGCTGAATTACCTGAATCCAAGCCAGCTGCGTCGTGGCCTGAAAAAGGTGAAATCAAGGTCAATGACTTGTCTTTGAGATATGCTCCAGACTTGCCTCGTGTTATCAAGAATGCTTCTTTCCATGTGGAGCCTTACAACAAAATTGGTGTTGTGGGTCGTACCGGTGCCGGAAAGTCCACCATCATCACGGCATTCTTCAGATTCTTGGACCCAGAAACCGGCTCCATTGAAATTGATGGCGTTGATATCACAAAGATTGGGCTCGATGACTTGAGGCAGGCAATCACCATTATTCCTCAAGATCCAACTTTGTTCACCGGTACGATCAGAAGCAATTTGGATCCTTTCAACCAATATTCCGATGAGCGGATTTTCGAGGCTTTGACCAGAGTCAACTTGCTTTCTCCAGGCGAAAGAGAACGGTCTGCTAATGGGGACAATAGCTCCGAGAACCAAAATAAATTTTTGGATATCAACTCGTCGGTGTCTGAAGGTGGAAACAATTTGTCGCAAGGCCAGAGGCAATTGATGTGCTTGGCCCGTTCGTTACTCAAAAGTCCTAAAGTGATCCTCTTGGACGAGGCTACTGCTTCTATTGACTACAAGTCCGATGCTTTGATTCAGCAAACTATTCGTGAGGAGTTCTCTGGCTCCACCATCTTAACCATTGCCCACAGATTAAGATCGATCATTGATTACGACAAGATCCTCGTCATGGATGCAGGTAAGGTTGTGGAATACGACAATCCATATGTTTTGATCGCAAACAAGGACTCATTGTTCTACAGTATGTGTGAGAACAGTGGAGAGTTGGATGCCCTCAAGAAACTTGCCAAGGCGTCATATGTCAACCAAATAAACGCATCTAAATAGTTTACTGTGATTTATTTCTTTACAATGTTTTTCCGTGTTTTCATATGACGATACAATTCGTCTATTAAAATTCCGCTTCTGTCTGCATTTCAGGCTCGGCCTATTGTTGAGTTTTCCATGAGGTCTATGCATTGGGTGCGACCGCGAGTAGCACAGGCCAAGTATAAGATATGCTTTGAAGTGGTTTAGAGGAGCAGCACTATTATGAAACACTTAGATTAAGTATCACAGCAATATATTTATTTGATATTTCAACAACATTTACTAGATATTTACTAATGTGCAATCTAAAATTTGACTAACTAAAGTGGATCACCAAACCGAACGGCCAATGGATTATAAATCATTGGTCAAGTCTTTGGTTATGAGCTTTCTTTTACGAATATGGATATGTCATCAGCCCACACTTATTATATGTGGTGCTGTCAGGTGACCTTCCTGGCCTACACGGTGCAGTCTGTTAGGGTATCGCGTAAACCCGAATCTATAGGGACCGGGAGTGCATACATCGGAATCGCTTATCAGCCACAGTGTTAGTACCAGCCATAAAAAGTCCCCGATCCGGCCAACCCACTACAGCAAGCCTCGAATTTAGCTTAGGTTACTCGCAGAACGGATGTCATATATTAAATTGTCTGATGACGCGTCGGAGACCACTCTAGGAGTGGACTATGAGTCTCGCCTCTCCAATATGGATCCAGTTCTCCCAGGTGATCTCAATCTGGGCTTTCTCCAAGAACTCGAGGATTCGCCACAAGGCAGACACTTGGGCTTATTTTCTACAATCATTTTGTTTGTGAGCCGAATATTGGGCTCAGGTTTCTTGGCCATCTCTAGTGGCATGTACAATGACTGTGGAAAGTCCCCATTTTTCTTCCTCCTTTCGTGGGTTATTGCATCGATGCTTGCCTTTTCAGGACTCTACGTGTACCTTGAGTTGGGTTCTTTGATACCGAGGTCTGGAGGAACAAAGGCGTTTCTAGAGTTCATCTACGATAAACCATTCATGATGACTAGTGTGATCATCTCCTTGTATTCTGTCATGTTTGGATTCACTATTCTGAATCTCTTGGTCTTCGGAGAATACTTCTTGCACGCTTTGGGTATCGAAACAACACCTTTCCGAACAAGGCTCACTGGCTTGACATTGTTGTATATTGTGTGTGCTTTCCATGGTGTGAGCGTACGACACGGAGTGAGAGTGCAAGACTTCATTGGCTTGATGAAATTGGGGTTGGCTGGCGTGATTATAGCCACTGGCTTTTACGTCAACGTCCTCCCTTATTCAATCACACACTTGAAGTATGAATTAGATGCCTCTGCTTTCTTTGCTGCTGAAAATACTTTGACTTTCTCGTCATTTGCAAGTGCTATCATCAAGGCCACTTTTGCATTTTCTGGCTGGAATTCCGTCCATACAGTGACCAACGAAATTAAGGATCCTGTTCGTACACTAAAAATTGCCGGCCCAGTCGCTTTGAGTATAATCACTGCAACGTACATTGCCATCAATATCACGTACCTAGCCATCATCCCCAGCGATGAGATCTCGAAAAGTGGTGAATTGATTGGGTCAGTCTTGTTTGAAAAAGTTTTTGGATACCATATTGGTAAACAGTTCCTTACTTTATCTGCTGCAGTTTGTACGGGTGGAAATGTCTTTGTTGTGTTGTACACAATCTCCCGGGTGAGCCAGGAAGTTTTCAGAGAGGGATTCTTGCCATACTCACAGTTCATAGCATCCAACTGGCCCTGGGGTGCTCCTTTGCCAACCATTTTATTGAGTTGCTTGATCTCTACAACGGTTATCGTATCATTCCCTGAAGGAGATGTATACAGCTACGTTGTGAGTCTAGAGAGTTACCCACAACAAATATTCATTGTGCTTTGTGCGCTTGGAATTTTTATTGTGAGAAAGAGGTACCCAGAGGTGAGGGCTCCGATTCGTTCAACATACTTTGGGACAAGTTTAGTCATTCTCATTTCAGGGTACTTGATCGTTTTACCAATTGTGGGTTCCAACCCAAATCCCAAAGGTACCGAGAGCTGGATACCTTACACGTATCTTGGGATGTTCTGCTTGTTTCTTTGCTTTTTTTATTGGTATTGCATGTTCGAATTGGGCCCAAAATATGGAAAGTACACTCTTTTTGCCGAAGAAATCCAGCAGGAAGATGGCCTTGTGGTGAAACGATGGGCAAAAATATACACCAGGACTCCTTCATAAATAGAGGAAATACACACAAGGTAATCTAGTCACTTATTATATGCTCTACTCTTTTGAGTAGTTTCAAAAAGGACTGACTGTGTAGCCTTCTTGCCACATTGACCGACAACTCCTCATCGGTCATTGTGAGAAGGGATTTCTTTTTCTCCTTCAAAATATGAGTTAGAGTTTTTTCAAGAATTCGATCCATGGAGTGATTTTTCTTCCGTGATGATTTTGAACGTTTCTTCTGGGATGTGTCAAAAGGGAGAGCTTTAAGCGTGGCTGTTATATCAGCTCGAGTTAACTGCGGCTTTGTATAAACACTCGTATTGGCAGTACATTCGGTATCTGGAAGTAATGTTCCAGATGTCAGGTATGTGTTGTACTGCGTGTTGTTGCTGAATAAATCGGTTGATTGGGAAAGAATTGTCGAATCATAATCGTTGGTTTCATGCAACCGTGCAGCATTTAAGAGAGTCTGGAAGCCCTCTTGAAGACTTGATTCATTACTCTTTGTAACTTGCGGCTCGGTCCCAGTTGGGCAACTTCGTACTTCCCAATCTGCAGCTTGAGGCGGAGGCTTCTCACAGCGCTTGATGGGCTCTTCTTGAGTCAAAAAAATTTGTGACAGCAGAATTGGATTTCTCTGAGAGAATGTATCTTGAGTGAAATTTTGAGACATTTCCTGAGATGAAATTTGTGACAGTTTCATAGTAGTAGTTACATTGTTTTGGAGACCAGTGAAAGTTGGTTGCCGTTCTGCATTAGACTCTGATTTCTGCAGATCTGGGTATGAATAGCTTTCAGATTGTAAAGAAATGCCTATCCATTGCTGGATTTTATTGGAAAAATAATTAAAATGAGCCTCGGAGGCAAATGTGATCTGAAGGCGTTTGTTGAGGGTATCGCCATCAAAGATCTTGAGGCCCACCACGGGCTCTTTGACTAGAAATTTCACGTTTGATGAATTCAAATGGGTCACGTCCTAAACAATTAGTTAGTATTTGATCATTTTTTAGCTTCAAAGGCGACTCTGTAGTACTGGGTCAGCGCTTGGCTGCAAAAACACAATTATTCAGATATCGACCCACAATCAATTGAAGTTATACATACTATGCATCTTCCTTGAGAGATAATTTCAAGACTCACCGAGGAGGAGTAAGTGGTGGTGCATTTAAGCTTCAAGCCCATTCTGTAGTGGGTCCAGTCTTTATTGGGGATTGTGAGCTGTGAGGCTCTGGTGATAGAAAATTCCTGGGTTTCGACCATTATCTATCTCAAATTAGACAAGTTGGGGCTTTTTAAGAAAGACAATTATAGCAAGTCTTGGTGTTTTTTCAAAAATTAACAACTTGTGGGGAATATAAAGAGTGGTAGCTGCGGTGGTTTCGCTCCCTATTTATTTACGACCATTGATAAAATGCGCGAAAAGTGAAAATGTGGAGTAACACCATGAATCATGGCATTCTTTTTTTTGGAGGTATAAAATGTTTATATAATCAAAGGAGTCCCTCAGAAGCCATAATTGCTTCTGCAATATCCCTCATGTCTAGTTCCTTAGACTCCAAATCTCTTTTGAATGCAATAGGACCAAGCTTCTCAAGGGCCCACTCTATGGCGTCGATGGTCAACTCTCCAGCCAAACTCATGGTCATGTTTGCTTGAAGATCTGGTCCGAGCTCTGCGCCATCAAAAGCGGAGATGGCAAGCTTAAATAGCTTGTAGTAGGTGAGGTCTGCTCCTGGGTACTCCAAGTTGGTTTCTCTGTAGGTACGTTCGCATCCTTTCACTGGTTCTATGCCATTGAACCTATGCTCAATCCAGGTCAATGCAGCACCCGAACCTTCAGCTAACTCCAAAATGTGTCCAGTGGTGTTCGATGTCGCAAATTCCATGGACTCAATGCCCCATTTACAGTAGTTATCGAATACTCTCTCCGAGCCAACAATAGGGATGATTTCGTCCTGCATTCCGTGGAAAACAAAAAGTGGAATCTCTGGAAATCCCTCTTTCTCCGTGAGGGCCAAAGTGTTGTCATTGATGATTTTAACAATTTCTTTTTTTTTGAAGAAATCCCAGCCGGAGGAAAAGTATGGCTCATCTCCACCGAAGAAGTCGTTGAAAAGGTAAGTGGCGATGGACCCGGCCAAACATTTGCTGCGAGACTGGTTGAATCTCTTAAACTTTTCTTGCAGGTTAAAATATTTGTGGAAGTTCTTTTGAACTTCAGGATAGTGGGTAAGAATTCCATTGATACCATTTGGAATCAAACCTGCATAAAGACTACCGTCAGTGGCCTCAACTGTAGCTGTGACGTTGGTGCACCATCCACCCATAGCCGCACCAATTAAGTTGTCCTTCAAGTCGGGTGCGTATTTTGGCTGAAGCTGTGCTGCCCACCCAGTGGGAATGGTGCCTCCAGAATAACCCCACATAACCACAGCAGCATCTTTATTGACACCTGTAACCTTTCCACTAGCTAGAGTAGCTCTGATAGAGTCAAGAACAGCTCTTCCTGCTTGTTTACCAACAGTGAATGCTCCAAGGGAGCCCTCGTAGTCTGGAACCACAACATACCAACCTTTTGCAAGAGCAGGATTCATAATGTATGCCTCAATCTGGATGGCAATACTGCTCATGGGAGCACCGAAGAGAATCGAATAAGATGGGGCACACTCTGCATTGGCAGAATCCTCTGCAAAGTGGTAAGATAAGACTTTGGAGGGGTCAGCATCATATGGTTCGAGAACACTAGTGACAATTGCGGTAGGTTTACCATTACCATCTGTCGACCTGATCAAGAATTGCCATGCGTTTTTGACGTTAATGGGGTAGTACACGGCCCGGATCATCAGCGGGGCTAACCTATGATTTATTATTTCCCCCTCTTTGTATTTCTCCACATCGTCTGGAATCCTATAAAAAGGATCAATAATTGGACTCACGGGCTTGAAATATAAAGCATGTGTTAGCTGTAAGAGAAATGAGATGGATATAAGTACCCAGAGCCTCATTTTATACACTTATGTTTGGGGATGCTTTGATGAAAAATAGTATGCGGTATATGGGACGGTTAATTCAGGGAAAATGACTAAAAATATTCTGATGCAAAATAAAAAGAATGTTGAGAATAAACCAGTGACTAACTCGGTATTTATACTTGGGGACTTCGAAGCTTGAGTGTGTTGCACATTTTCCGTGTTGGGTCAAACGCGAGAAGTCCTAAAGATGCACATATTTACGATGTGCACCTACTTGAAAGTAGATGATGGCTTAGAGTTCACCTAATTTGACCCCTGAAATATTGGCCCAACTACCACCTCAGTCAGAAGAGTCATTCATTCAGATTTACACTCGCCTAAATTTAACTTGGTTATTTAACAACCCAAAATAATTGAGTATGAAGCAAGACCCATTTATCGTGCGCAGGTGTCTCAGTGCTACTTTAGGCAAAAATCGTATCCTCATGAAATCGCGTGCAGGTCGATACGCACCTGACATGTCCTCCTGACGCATGTGCCGCTCGCTTAGTGTATATGCAGAACAATAACCACTTTTGAACTCGAAAGGTACAGCAAGTTGAAAGAGCTATCAGCTCTTGACATGTCCGGGTGGTTCAAAAGTTTGAAAAGGAAACTTTAAACAAAGAGGAACTTTATTTCATGTTGGGAAAATGAAGATTATTTGTGAGTTTATGGTGTTTGATAGCTGTGTAAAGTTGCAAATTCTTCGAAAGAGAATTAAATATCACCTGGCTAAAACATGCCTTTCTTTCACAATCTAAAAGTCAAAACAGTCCAATCAGAAACAAATCTTCCTGATTTGTTCGCTTATATTACACTTCCGCAACACTTCCTAAAGCAGAAAAGAATTTTCCCCACGATCTGCGCAGAGGCAGCACGCGCACTACATACAGGTCATTATTTTCATCAGTTTGGGAATGATCATGAACTCATAAATCCGTGGACACAGGTTTCTAAATTTAACAATGTGATTCATATTATGGTATTAGTTCTAGACATTCAATTTAAATAACGCTGATGCATTAAGCTTTGAATGGTATCACTCCCACCCATCCGAGTGCTTTGGAGAGAAGTGATAAAGCAATTTCAGTCTTGTAACCTGCAGTACCATTCAAAGCTTCGGTCAAACCAATTTCTCCTCCATGGAAACCTTCTAAAATGGACAGAAGCATCCAGTAAACCCCGTTGTCAGCACCAGGGTAGTCCAAGTTAGTGGTTCTAAACGTCTTTTCGCAGCCTTTGACGGTTTTCTTGCCGTCAAACCTGTCCTCTAGCCATTTGATCGCAGCCCCACTGCCTTCCAACGCTTCCAAAATATGTCCTGAAGTATTGGAAACCGTCATTTCAAAAGAGTCTATGCCCCATTTGCAGTAGTTCTCATAGACCCTGTTGGCAGAAACATAAGGCACGATTTCGTCGTTAAGAGCATGGAAGAGAAAAAGAGGAATTTCAGGGTAACCATCATCTTCATGCAACCCCAAAGTATTAAGATCCACAATCATTTTGACTTCGTCCATTTTGAAAAAGTCCCAGCCGTTTTCAAAAACAGGATCTTTCCCATCGAAAAACTCTGTAAAGGCATAGTCAAATATCGTAGGAATGAAACAATGCAGATCCGCCTCAACAAACTTCTTCATTTTGGAAGGATTGATTTTATCCCACAAAATCCCCTGGTACTCCGGGTACTCGTGCAAAAGACCATGGATGGCCATTGGAATCAAGCCCGTGTAAAGAGTACCGTCGGTGGCCACTGCAGTCGCAGTGACATTAGTTGCCCAGCCACCGAAAGCAGCTCCAATGAGGTTATTCTTGAGTTCAGGTGCATATTTTGGCTGTTGTGATGCGGCCCAAGATGTAGCTATGCTCCCTCCAGAGTAACCCCACATGGCAACCTCAGCATCAGGGTCAATTCCGGTGGTATTGGAAGACTGCAACGCAGCTCTAATGGAATCTAAGGTGGTAAGTCCAGATGACTTGCCCACAGTAAACGTGGCTCGGGGGCCTTCATAGTCGGGTACCACCACGTACCAGCCCCGGCTCAAGGCTGTTGCCATTAAATACGATTCGACTTGTATTTCCAAAGAGTCCATGGATGCACCGAAGAGCATTGCATATGACGGACCACATGTGATATTGGAAGAGTCTTCTGCGTATTGATACGACAAGACCTTCTGGGGGTCTGCGTCATATGGCTCTATGATTGTGGTGACAATGGCTGTGGCATTTCCTCTGGAGTCAGTGGAGCGCACCTTGTACTGCCAGGCACTTTTCACATTGATGGGATAATACAAAGCTCTGATCATCAGAGGAGCATCTCTTTGGTCAATGATATCTCCAGGCTCATAAAGATCTAGGTCATCTGGCTGGGCATAGAAGGGATCGTAATTCGGCCTCACAGGCTTTTTAAGGTAAAGAGCGCAGGTGAAATTAAGAAAGCAGCAGATGGAGAGTAAATTCAGTGGCTTCATTTTTCTTACCACTTCTTAGTCTCAGTGAGGTTATGGGAAAAATAATGTTCTTAAATAACCATAATTTAGTATAGCATCCCTGGTGTATGCAGCTGCAAATAGGCAGATTTGAATTCTTCGTCATACAAAGATTTCCTGATACGGATAAGAAATCTCACAAACGTTCCGAATCTGGCGCAGGTGCACGAATCCCCAGTAGTTCAGACACACCACACTTCAAGAATGCTGTCAATGTGTCTAGTATTGCTTGTAATGGATATTTGGTACCAGGAAATTCGGGGACAGGTTAGCTGATACATATTCGATGCGTCTTCTCCGCATTTTCCCCACATACCGGAGATCCTGACGTGAATTATATCCGGCTAAATTTGCGATTTTAGGAGATAAGAGATGATAACACAAGGTGGAACTTAGATTTGTTTTAGAAAAAAGTGAAAAAAAAGCCACAAAACCTTTTGAAGAACTTCCTGACTCTGTGGATGTAATACATTATATGATCACTCATTTTCATCTCTAACTTATAGCAATTAGATGTGGCGCATTAAATTTTCCTTTTCCAATTCAATTGTTTTCCTCTGAGTCCATTGTTTTAAATGAACTTCTCGGCAGTCCAAAAACAGTAAATTCTCGATTGATATTCGGTCACATATGTTCACACCCGGGAGCATTGTTTCATAGAGCGCGAAATAGACTATTGTGCCGAAGTATGACCTGTTACTCAGAAGCTCCTTAAAAATGAGTAAATTTTCCCAACAAAAGTTTATTTCCAATTTGGTTGCTAGTGAAGTCTGCGCCAGCTAGATGTGGGTAACTCTGTAGGCTCAGGTAAATAAGTGACCTTGCAATAGAGAGTGCCAAAAAGGAAATTACTGGGTAGCGGTCAAAAATCCAATGAGAAGTTGATTGCCTCATGAACTATAATTAACATAAATATTGGGGGTTACGATTGCGTCATGTAACTCTCGTAAAATGCACTCTTCTTGTTTGGGCGCCGCTTCTTAGGCATGTGTCAGGTCAAGCACTTCAGCATGAGCTCACCACAAACATGATTAACACCAAGAAGCCGAGCGAATGTCGTATCGGATTGCAAGGGGTCCTATGTACAGAAATCACCGAATATTATCACTCCATGGCTCCTTCAGAAAAAATGGTATCTAGTCTTTTCAATGCAGTTTGATACAAGAGAAGCATGATCGAACTCTGAACACCAGTCCAAATAAAACGAGGCCCAACTCCAGAAAACATACCCAAGAGTCCCTCATTCTTGTAGATAGAGTCCAAGGCGTTAAAAGTTGAAAATCGATGCAAAAATAATTTGACATGGGTCTTTTGTTTGGTTGTATCGAGAGTAGACGTTTGTATTCTGGTTTTGATGACATCAAGCGGCGTTGTGATGGTTCCGGCTAAACCACCAGCAGCAGCACCGGTGAGAAGCTCGGAAGTTATGCTCAAATCAGAAGATCCATTGTTGTAGCCAATGGCCCACACTCTGAACTTCTCGTAAAATGCAAATTGTAATGCACTGAATGGTAAATCCCGCAACAATGTTTCCTTGTATCCATAACCGAGGGCGGAAACACCCTCATTACGCACGATGGAGCGCACGGCATCTCGAAGCCCTTTGTAGTTATAACCACACTCTTTTGTATATGGGTTATTGTATTTTCCTTGAAGCTGGAGACGTGTTTTAATGACTTCTGAGGGCACGTAAAATACACTCAGCGCCAAATCCCCTAGGATCCCTGCAACAAGATACGCAAAGGTGTTATTAACATGCCAGTCATGGATTAAAGTTCTTTTGGTAAATTCATAAGTGCCAAAAAACGCAGCAGTCGATGGGAAAGAGCCAAGTATAGCCGGCAGATAGCCACCATAGAGGCCGCGGAATAGACCCTCTTCTTTGAGAATGGTGCTGAATGCTGGTATCATTTTGCTGTATTTTGGGTTCAAAGAAAAGCCCTGCTGCCTGGTTTTCACAGTATCTAAAGAGTGCATACTGGTGTCACCTATGGCACCCCCTAAACCACCAGCTAATATGCAACTTATTATTGGCGATGTATTTTCTGCATCGCTTTCAGAGCTAGTCATCAGGGACTGCCCATTATCGAGATTATGTGTATCTTCATTTTCTCTGAACGGCTGAAACGGCGTGGGTATAGCCGAAGTAGATAGCGAGCGTGACATGGAGTTATTAATTAATGATGCAAATCGAAAACCTATCTTAGATATCGTTAAAGACTGCCACTTGAAATCGTGGTGTGAGAAAGGAAGGACGGCTTGCAAGAAATGATAGAAATGCACAAGCTTGACGGGGTAGACAAGAACGAAAAGGCAATTTGAAACAGCTCTATGAAGGACCGAGAGACGTTGAAAGACAGCTCACAAGCCGGCGCTTTTGACAATGTGAGTAGTATGAAGACGGTGTACCAAAACGGTGATAGATTGTTTTCGCACCTGCATCGATTCAAGACAGATTAGATTTTTTCCAATGAGGCCGCATTCTGAGTGACTTCATTTGTTAATGAGCGCTCGCTTCCTGCTATGGGCTCCTGCCGCTATGTTGGTTTTTGTTCGATTGGACCAGCTTTATGGTTTATACAGGCGTACACAGAACAATTTGAGCTATATATTCTTCTATGTTTTTATGTTCTAAGGTTTTTGATGGACTCGTTGGCATGATCACGTGAGCATCTGCTCCACCTCATCTACGCGCACACTGCAACCATCTGCGCAGACGCAGCCATCACTATGCTACGTAGAGGGTTAGTTCAGGTCAAGCCACTCTGGTTCTTCAAAAGATCATATAGAGTCCTAGCGCTTGAGTCGTCATGTGATGATTCGTGTGTGGCTCTTCTTGATAAGGACGTGTGTGCCAAGGCTCCCACAGTTATAGATGAGACAAAGCTCACTCTCAACTCGGCGCCGATTGGCGGAATTATCCCCACCATGGCACACGACTTTCATCTGCAAAACCTTCCAACCATAGTAAAGGAATTCTGCTCAAAACATAGCATCACGTCGCAAAAGCCCCCTGACTTGATTTGTGTGACCCGTGGTCCTGGCATGATGGGGTCTTTAAGTTCAAGCTTGCAGTTGGCGAAAGGCTTGGCTGTCGCATGGAATGTGCCATTAGTTGGTGTCCACCACATGTTGGGCCATCTACTCACTGCCAACATGGCCTCCACTGAAACCCCAAGATACCCATTCCTAAGTCTTCTATGCAGTGGTGGCCACACCATGCTTGTTTTCCTGAAATCTTTGACCGACCACGAAATTATTATTGACACCTCCGACATCGCTGCTGGGGATTCAATTGATAAATGTGCTCGAGAATTGGGCATGGAAGGAAACATGCTAGGGCCTCAATTAGAGCAGTACGTCGGTCGTATAGATCCCAAAACCCAGGACACATTTCGAAATGTTAAGACTGACCGGGATAATGACTTTGGACTAAGGCTCAAAATGCCCATGAGAGCTGCAAAGCACAAAAAAGTTCCTGAAGTGATCCAGTTTTCTTTTGCCTCGTTCTTGAGCTCCATTTCTGCGTTTAAACAGGACAGAACATTGAGTGAGCTTGATCAACAGTTCGCTGCATTCAAAGTTCAAGAAATAATATTTGACCATATCATTGATCGCATAAATATTGCATTCCTCAAGCATTCGGCCGACAAAAAATTCGACGATGTCGAAGACTTTGTATGTTCTGGGGGAGTTGGTGCCAATCAAGTTCTCCGACAAAAACTCGAGACTCAACTCAAAAGCCCCACGAAGCTTAAGTGCCATTTTCCCGACCCTGCATTATGTACAGATAATGCCAAGATGATAGGCAATGCCGGTATCGAGATATTTGAGCAGTTGCGGTTGAAGTCCGATCTAAACATTCTTCCCATAAGAAAATGGCCTGTCAATGGACTTTTATCAGTTGATGGATGGGTTCCAGTACTGTGTGAGGAGTTCAACCAAGTTACTGCAAGAACAACATCTAGACTGGAGCCATGAAAAGAACTCTAATCATCCAGTTCATCGTCAGTAATAGCATCATCCACGCCCTCTCTGTGAGGGATGTAAGATTCAGTAATGTTGTACTTTTGGATAAGCCGTTGCCAAGCTGGCATGTTGAAGGAAGCAATATGATGCGATATAGATGAGTTTTCCCCAACTACATCATCCGCTTCTTCATCAGGAATAACGACATATGGCTCAAGTTTGTCGTCAACATCAATTCTCAATTTTCCGTCTCGCACCAAAAAGCTAGTGTAGAATAGATTTTCCACAGATTGTGCAAAAGAGTGGGGATTGATGAAAAACCGGTACAAATTCACCTTTTCGTCACCATCATTTTCATTCAAAATTCCATACACTGTACGCACCATATGCGAGGTGCTCTGTTCAGGATCATCTTGTAAAGCTGAAGTCGTGACGTTCTGAGCAGTTGTTTTATTGGCAGTTGAATTTGTATCATCAACAGCTCTCGTTCTCTGAGTGACACGCCGCCTTTGAGTAGCCAAGGGACCATTTAAAAAATGCGACGGAACAGGAACACTGCTTCTCAGGTAGAACCAGGCGCCGACCTTCTGCCAATTAAGAGAATTGAATGTCTCGATCCGCTGACTTTCACTCATCGGAGCGGAAGACGCTAGGTCTTCATGAGTGTAGTCGGGGTTCATGTACATTTTGGTGGCTTTAACAAACTCATCAACCAGCAATGAGTCGTCGAGGTTCCCGAGTTGAATATGGTCGGCATTAAGCGATGCAAATTCAGCAGTTCGGCGTAGCGCCTCGGAATCTTTCATGAACATAGATAGTTCCTTTACATCGTTTCCGGTAACCGTAGTAAAAAGGGTCTCTAGGTCTCTAATTCGCTGAAGCACCATTTTTCCAGCTTCACCTTTATATGCTGCAGCTTCTGCCTTTGCAACCTCCTTCTTGAAGTCCTCATAGGCTTGGGCCAAGGCGGATATTCCATGCTGATCATATTGGGTGCTAATCTCCGATATTCTCTGGGATATGAAATCCTGCGTTTCTGCTAGATCCGACATTCAAAAATCCTGTAGCGTTGACAGGCTCACTGAAAATATATATGGGGCGGCAAGCTTGTTAATCTGGATCAAGTGTGGTCACGATGAGATGTAGCTTTAGTATTGACGTCAAGTCGCGCGCTAGTGTGTATGAGAGAGTAGACGCGACATGATAGACACGCATGGTTGGTGAAGCTATAGACCATATGGATACTACACAAAATAAAATCCGAAAGCTCGATATTTCGGTGGTCAACCGAATAGCTGCTGGGGAAATTATCATTCAGCCGGCAAATGCATTGAAGGAGATGCTCGAAAACTCCATTGATGCTCAATCCACTACTATAGACGTGCTAGCTAAAGACGGTGGACTCAAACTCCTTCAAATCGTGGACAATGGTATTGGAATCTATAAGGAGGATTTGGGTCTACTATGTGAAAGATTTGCCACGTCAAAAATCAAGGACTTCAATGATCTCTCACTGATAAGCACATACGGGTTCCGGGGCGAGGCCCTAGCTTCCATCTCTCACATATCACATCTTTCGGTGGTGGCAAAAGTGGAGTCCAGTCCTCTAGCGTATAAAGCTTATTACTTGAACGGGAAATTATGCTCCTCCAAGTTTAAAGTGGACTCGAATAATACCCCCAAGCCTGTGGCAGGCAAAAATGGAACCCAAATCACGGTCGAGGATCTCTTCTACAACCTGCCTTCTCGGCTCCGTGCTCTCAAGTCCAAGCACGACGAGTGGGCTAAAATATTAGATGTTATCGGACGATATGCCGTGCACACAGATAAGGTTGGAATATCTTGTAAGAAGTTTGGAGAGCCCTTACCAGCGATTGCAACTCGACCAGGAATGTCTCTTAAGGAGCGAGTCCGGACTGTTTTTGGGGTGTCTGTGGCTAGCGATCTAATTGAGTTTCAGTTTCCTGGGTCACCAGAGCTGGAAACTGATCCTGAATATGGACTTATACATGTTCGTGGTGCCGTGTCTGGCTTCAATTACAGCAACAAGAGAAAGATTCCTCCGGTGTTTTTTATAAATAATCGTCTTGTCTCATGTGATCCTCTAGCGAGAGCGATCAACTCTGTGTTCCAATATTTTCTACCCAAAGGCACGCACCCTTTCATTTACCTCAGTTTGAATATCGTGCCTCAGAATCTCGATGTCAATATCCACCCTACCAAGAGGGAAGTACGATTTCTTTTTGAAGACGAAATCATTGAGTGGATATGTGGCAAAGTTCACGACGTACTCTCTGAAAAGGACGGTTCCAGAACATTCAAACAAAGTACGCTCAAACGACAAGCCAACACTACATTAATGGATGAAGTGGCAATTCCTTCCAAAGTAAGCCGACAAGAGCACAAGTTGGTGCGGGTGGATGCAAACCAGCTGAAGATCAATCAGTTCGTGAAGAAAGATTTCAGAGCCACAATAAGAGATTCCCAATATATTGACTCACAAGAAAGCACACAGCATGAACAATCTTCTGTTGTTGGCGGCTCACCTGAGATCTTAGGCGAATCGCAGCCAGCTGATATGCTTGAAGTTTCTGATAACACTCAGACGGGACGAGATGCTGTTGACTTAAACCTAGATAGTGTTTTACAGCTACGAAACGAGGTCAGTGAAAATATTCATCGAGCCCTTACCAACGTGTTCAGTAACCTGGTCTACGTTGGTTTGGTTGATACTTTCAAGCGAGTGTGCTGTTTTCAGTATGATGTGAAGCTATTTCTATGCGACTACGGAGCTCTTCTAGCTGCGCACCTCTATCAACGTGCACTATTCAATATAGGAAACTACGGCGAATATGTTTTGGAAAAGCCATTAACCTTGGAGGAGATATTGCAGCCACTTTATCAAAACAACGAGAATCTCGAGGACATGGAATTGGTGATTTCAAGATTAATGAGCATGGAGGAAATGTTTGAGGAATACTTTCAAATGTCATTCAAAGGCCGAACTTTGCGTATGCTTCCGCTTATTTCGCAGAGCTTGCAGCCAAGTCAAGAGAAGCTCGCGCACTTCATCTACAGATTGGGCAACAAAGTCAATTATGGCGATGAAAAAGAGTGTTTGAGGGATGTCATGAAGCAAATTGCCCTTTTCTACATTCCAGACAGGATTTCCGTGGAGAGTCCTGAAACAGGGGCGCATTTCGCCAAGATCGAAGAAATCAACTCGATACTAGAGCACGAGATGTTTCCCGAGTTGCGGAAACTGTTCATTGCATCTGAGGATTTGTTGCGTCACGTAATCCAGGTTGCTGATCTTCCTGGTCTATACAAGGTGTTCGAAAGATGCTGAGTAAAAAAAATTCTTTCACCGTGAGAAAATGTCGCTACATGTGTATTCTTAAAGAGGTAGTTGCACATGGGACCAGTTCACCGCGCCGCGGTTTCCCCACATGTTCATCACATGGGCCAGAGAATGTGCAATGTGTATACTTGTTTGGAAATAAAGGACTTTGAGTCTTGAAACTCCAAAGACAATACCAATGGGATTTTTGTTAAAACGTAAAAAGCAATTTTTGAAGCCTTTGGCGTCTGGGCTTGCCGAAATCTGGCGAATGTTTTACTCTGCCAAAAGCCTACACTTTCACGCGCGATTTCAGCACTGCATTTCCGCACTGTCGAAAACGACACGGCCTCCAATCATCCATTCCCAATTCGTGTCACTTCTCAAAGGCAACCAGCCAAACGGCCACAGGCTTATTCATATCACGAATTGCATATACAGGCTTACCATAGTGGTCACATTAGGCAGCATCTCGCAGAAAGTCCACTCGCTAGTATTGTCCTGACCATTCTTCACCTCTTTATAAGATTCAACAATGTTGATCGAAACCAATGCAAGCCATAATCTCATTAGCATATTAAATTTTGGTACTTTTCCTGCTCTAGTGCCTTCATTTAGCAATTCCTATGACTACCTCGAGAAGTTGATCTACCTTGACTACCAAGCGCAAAAGCGGTATCATGGAACACGTGGACTCTCTAGTGTTGGTGAAAGCGGGTTAGGAAATAACGCTGATACTGATTTTCTCAATTCGTTGATCAGTGAAATTGAATCTATTAATGCTGAATTTTCCACCGGCTTAAGATCCTACCAAGAAGCCTTGTATTCGGTCAATGTATTGGGTTACTTGCACTTGCTCAAGAACGATAAACAGACTGGTCTTGAAGTGCTTCGCTCCTTCAAATTCAATGATTCAGTGACCTTTGAATCTAACACTGACAAACAATTTTACGACTACTTATATGCCAGGTACTGCACATTGTTAGGTTTATGTTCCGATAATAATGATCCATGGGTCAACTACTTGAAGCAGTTAGAGAGATACGGAGAAACAAGCGAGGTTGCATTTAACAGCTGGATCCAGTTCTTGTGCAAAAACTTGATCCAAAGACTATCACTCAATGGAACGAAACCTTTGACATTTGAAGATTTCGAGGCTCTTGGTCTCCCAAAACCTTCTTTCATCATTTTATTGAATTGCCTGTTGAAGTTTGAAAACGAAAAATTAATCTCCAAGTCTGCTTTTAAAGACTACTCCAAGTATTTGACTACCTTGCTCGAAAGTGCAACTGATTCCAAGTCACAATCATTCCCTGATTCGGACAATACCGATAATACCGAAGAGATTTTTGCTCACACTTTGTTTGAGACTTTGAATGACATCTCCAGCCATAGGCCTGTTGTGCACTTTTTCTTGAAGCCAAAGATCTCGAAACTGTTTTTGGTTTCTAAGTTGCGCACAACCTATCAGAGCAGGACCATCTTAGTCAACATGATTAAAACCCAAACTGATCTCCAACTCTACGACGAAGCTATTGCTGCATTCAAAACCTACAATGCCTATGTTTTGAAAGAAAAAGAGCAGAATGGGAACCGTGTGAACGATATTCTACAAATTCTAGACATCTTTTCCCACTGCTTTCAAATTTTTAACCCGTCAAATTCATTTCGCTCAGAAAGCTCATTCAAGTATAATGATGTGCACCAAGTTGTCAAAACCTTATCGGACTTGGTTCCTACGTTTTTGGAGTACTTGAAGGATGCTTGTACAATGACTGATTTGAAGTACGACGAAAGAATGGGTGACGAATTGAGTGGGGTCGATGAGGCTATTTCATTCTTGTACCACGATTTGAATCCTCAATTGATATCGAGTACTAATAACAAGTTGAGCTTGACCATGGCAAATGCGTGGTATTCTATCAGCAAGTTCTATCAATACTTGGCTAAATTCAATAGCTTTGCAAGTGAGAGCATGTTCAAACACATCAACTTGGGGCAGGATTATTTGAAGAGATCATTGCTCTTAGACTGTGCTGGGAATGTATCTCAACTATACAACTATGCCTTGATTTTGGCCCATCAAAATAACTTGAGACCTGCAGTCAAGTTATGCAAGTTTACTTTGAAAAAATACCCGAACTCTTTCAAAACGTGGAATTTATTGGTGTTGGTCACTTCGGCAATTGAAAAGAAAGAATCGACGGAAGATACTACAGCTGTTAACTCTGGGAACTCAACCCTTATGGATGACCAAAGCCTGGAGCAATTGGATGGTGGCATCACTGCAAACACCTCTAAGCTTTCAATTTCAAGGTCACTTGGCTCTACCCGTCTGGAGAAATTCATTGCGGATGCATTGAACCTAGCCTCAATATTCGTTTTGAATCAACAGAAGCTTGGAAATGATCTTTCTGATGAAGTCAAGTATGATGTGATCCAATTAAAGTTAACTCAGCTTGAGTTAATGCGAGCAAAACACGGGGTGGATTACACATTTGAGTTGGTGAGCGAACTCTTTGATTTATATCGTGAGATCTATCTGGCCAACACATCCTCTGCAATATCCGGCGCAGAAAGGCAGCAAGACAAGAGATGGTCCCACCGTCCTACCATAATAGACCCGAGTGAGTTAGCGGGCATCAATGCAGAGAAAGCTACCAGGCTGCGCTCTATCCATGAGAAGCTCAAGGAGAATTCTGACTCTAGAAAGCTGATGTCTGATGGCAATTCTATCAAAACATCTGTTAAAGAAAATGGAAAATTGGTTAGTGGAACTAAAGCGGATACTAAAATAACCGCTAAGAATAAAGATACTTTGGTGCTCCAAGAAATTTGGTTGTGGACAGCCGGAATGTACCAAGAGCTCAACCTCTACGATGAGGCCGAACAATGCATAGTCGAGGCTGAAACCGTCCACGAACCTAACGTCAAGTCATTCACGGCCTTTGGAATCCTTGCATCCAAAAGTCGGAAATTCTTGGCTCTCCAGGAGTTCGAGAAGTCTCTTGAAATGTACCATCTTCCTGCAGATAGATTCAACAAAGTGGGATATGGAACGTCTCTATTGGCTATGTGCCATCTTTTCATGATTGACGATGACAAAGACAACTCGTTGTTCATTTCCAGAAAAGATCATGACGCAGGATTGATCAGATTGAAGAACTACTTGGAGGACTACAGTCACTGTTGGCCATGTGGGTACACCAATTCCGGAGTATGGTACTTTTTATCGCTCATTTACGAGAAGTTTGACGATAAGTTACTCTACGAAGAAGCACTCTGGCGATGCATTGATATCGAAACTGCAAAGCCTGTTCGACCCTATAGTGCCTTCGAGCTCTTCAGTTCGTATTAAAGCTATGGTGATTGAACTGTAGCTTTACGGCACGTTTCGAGGTATTTTCAGATACAAGATAATTGTATAGCCTAGCGAAGAATTACGGCACCAGCCTGTCTAATAAATACTATAAAAGTTGCATTTGTATGTATTGAAAGTATGGTTCATAGTAGCTGCTCATGGCTCTGGGCCTCTGGGCCTCTGCCATATGCGCAATCGGACTTCCTATACAGTCTATGAGCCAAGTATCGGAAAAAAGCTCAGTAGCTAACCTCTGCACCCAACATGACCGAAATTGCCCCCAAATCCGTCCTCTACTGTGGAGTATGCACTTTTCCTCCTGAATACTGTGAGTTTGGAGGCTCTTTCAACAGATGCAAGGAGTGGCTCAGTGACAACGAGCCGGAATTGTTCGAGAAACTCTACTCTGAGGAAGCATTGGCCAATGCCACATCCACCTTATCCATTGAAAAGGAGGAGAAGATACACAAAGACATGGAAAAGAAGCAGGCCAAAGAGGAGGCTAAATTAGAGAGAGAGCACAAGAAGAAGTTGGCCTCCAAAGTTGTGATCAAGAGAATAGAAAGAAACAGAAGAAAACATATAATATCCATTAGTGGGTTGGAGATCATCAATGTTGACATGAAGAAATTGGCCAAAACGTTTGCTTCCAAATTCGCCACTGGAGCATCTGTTGTGAAGAATGCCGAGAAGAAAGAGGAGATCTTAGTGCAGGGAGATGTTAGTGATGAAGCACGTGTTTACATTGAGAAGTTGTTACAAGACCAAGGTTTGAATGAGATCAAGGTCGAACAAATTGATGACAAGAAGATACGGAAGGCTGCAGAGGCATCTGCCGAGGCCGCAGCCAAGACCAAGGCCAGTGCAGCTAAATAGGGTTAGTGTGTTAAATAGATGACTTGCAGATAAAGTTGAATATATTAAAGCTAGGAAAATCTTTCTGTTCTGCCGATATGGCTAATCGTATTTGCTTTTGGTGGCCCAAGATACTCCGTATTCATCGAAGTTGGGGTTTTTCATTAGGATCCTGTAGACCTGGGCTATGCGCCGCTTGGTATTGTATCTGTCGGTCTTGGACTTTTTCCCTAGCCGGTTGCGGTGCTTGATCCTGTTTCCGTATCCGAAACCGTCCGTGAGGCCCAAAACCGCAAGGTTACCGGACTCAGTATCACTGGTCAAATGACAGTTGATCTCCCAGAGAGTAGTAGCAATATCATACTCGTTAATATACTGATAATATTCTCCAAGCCCGTGTAAGCTCACACTGAGCGAGTTTTGATTGTCCTTGCCATAGTACCTTGAGAGCTCAAAGATCTCATTCTTATTGAACAGAGAGATGACTTTTTCAAACGCAGGCTTGCACTTGCGAACCACCAATGCGAGTCTTCCGGCCTTGCGGAAATAGTCTAGAATCAAAGTATTCTCGTAATTGCTCAGCAACGTCGAGTCCTTGTTGAATGTCAATAACCAGTTACCGAACATGGAGATGGCCAATGGAAGACATAATCCACCATTTATGTTGTTGGCATAATTTGAAAAAACTTCAAATAATTCAGGGCTGTTCATATTTTTCTTGGACTCTGCGTAAAGATCCAACACTTTACTGAACCGAGCCAAGTTGGGAAGCAATTCACGGAGAAGCTGTTCCACGGGAGGTTGGGTATTCTTAATGTCGTGATACCGACTGAGGTTAGAGAAGCGAACTTCTCCCAACTCATAGGAGCTTTGTAGAAGATAATTTAAGAGTTCAGCTTCAGAGGGAAAGATATCGTCGAGGGTAGATCCGAACAAGAATATTTCACAACTCTCCAACCAGTTGATGTCCAACGTTGACTTTTTGTCGTAAAAGAAATTTTGTTTCATCAACCTCTTCTGTATTTGAAGAAAGAACATCTCATCTTTGGTAAGAGGATTTTTCTTTTCTTCTTTTTTCCGTAGAAGACCCTTGAATGGGTATTTTGAGTTGGACTTCTTCGATTCAAGATCAAGTGCTTCCAAATTAACTTGAATACTCTGGAAATCTAAGTCATCCTCTTCATCCGAGAAAGTATTAATGGAAGAGTATAGCGAATTGACCGTAGACATTGTAGATGTATGAGCCGAGGTACCACCAAAGCTATTTCTTGAAATTTCTCGTCCTAAAGTGGCACCAGACTCCTGTGACTCCCCTTTTGGTGATAGTCCACCACCTTTCTGTCCACCTGGACCCATTCTTAGATAAGATACACGAGAGGAAGAGCGCATGGTTGATGCTGGAGATGGAACACCTTGATCCGTGGAATTGAGCGTTTGAACTGGTGATTGGGTTGATGAATGAGACTGCCTGCCATTATCAGGGCTTTTGTGATCATCAATTGAGCTCAGGCGACCATTGTTCTGGCTCGAGCCCCTTGCGTATAAATCTAGACCTGGATTGTCTCCATGGATGTGTATTTCAGGAACGTTTTGTTCATCAGAAACCGGGGTTTCAGTAAGGTATAGGCTCAACAAGGAGCTGGATTTGTATATTGGATTGGCCATTCCACGACCACGGTGAAGATGTCTGAAGAAATGATTAGTTGTTTAAGCCTCTCAATACTGTAGAAGGAAAGTATGGTGATATGTGCATGATCCTAGTCTAGGCCTGAAACAGCCTGCAGGATGACACGATTAAGCTTTTCTCTCAGGCTTCTCATTGCATATGCGGGGCGCGACCTGGGCTGTGCTGTTGCCAATGGTGTAAAATGGTCGAGAACGTAGATGAATGTGGTAATTTGGTGGTAGTGGCTCGTGACTCAAAATCAGTTACATTGACTCAGACCCCCCTATTAGTAAGCCCCATACAGATTGGCTGTAAGTAATGAGTAGTAGATTACTGATTTTGCAGATATGATGAAATTTATTATGTAGGATATGCAACAACTCCATGAATGGAGCCTAGGACAAAAGCATACGAATGGAAGGGACTTTTTCGGAGTCCTTCACATCTTCGGGTGGCAATTCTTTTTCGCCTTCATTCTTGGTCCTTATAGGCGCAAGTTTGATATTGGGCTCGTAGACCAGAGGCAGCTTGACATGACGTCCACCGTTTCGAAGAGAGGCATTATTTCCTTCTAGTGGTTGAGATATGGCCGATACCGCACTTTGCAAAGACGGACTGGTGATATCGGAGACGGCATCTAACATGGGAGGCCGCAAGCCTAGCTCACTATTAGTTTTTGATGTTGATGATGAGCTGATGTCTTTATCAGCGGGAGAAGCTCTTGACGGATTATTAGTATTGAGCAGAAGTGGAGTGTTGGTGGCACTTGAAGGTGAAGCGCTAAGAGACACACGAGGAGCAGCTCTAGAAATTGGATCTCCCTGATCATGTTGCAAAGGAGATACCATATCCGCTCCAGATGGAATCTCCACCGATGGAAGGTTTGGCACGGGCTGGCCGACTGCGGTCGCATGACCATTAGCTTGGGGATGAGCGGGATAATAAGCCGCATCGTATGATGATTGAGGGGTCTGCTTGAAAGGTATTCCGGAGGTTGCAGCTGTAGAATGTGGGGGGATTGAACCTAGGTTTGGGACGGGTAGTGTTTGCATGGGAGGATTCGGTACATTATACTGAAGTTGTTCGGAACCTTGATACATAACTTGAGGATTATTCATAATTTGAAGGGGAACAGCATAAGACATTCCTTGGGATAAAGATTGAAATTGTACAACAGGCCCATATGGAGAGTTGACTAGTTTCGACATGCTGCCATCTGGAGGATATTGTCCCTGGAAAGTGGGAACTTGTTGCATAGGTAGGTAAGGCTGGTTAATAGGACCCATTCGGTTGGAAACGTAGGTAGGATAGTATTCAGGATGATTAATGACGATGGGGATCTGCGATGCATCAGCTTGAGGCTCTTTTGGAACAAATGTTGACAGTGATAGTTCGGCAACGTAGGCAGCCTCTTCTTGCTTATCATCTCGTAAGTTCTGATTATACTGAGCCATCCTTAGGGCATTTCTGGCTGGGGCATCTAGTTTGAGATAAGCGCACTCAAGCTTTCCCTTAAGACAATTAAAGCATTGGGGGAGGTTTTCGTCACATTTTATGCGCCGCTTCTTGCAGATGCCACAGCCCAAATGGGAATTTCGGTGTTTCCTCCTCGATGTTTTCTTCTTATGGGTCATCCGAAGGTCGGGTTCATCACGGCGTGCCGACGACACCGATTGCTTCGGACTGCTGGGACCAGAGGTTGAAGGATCTTCATCGGACGTAGGACCAGAGTCGCCACTACGCCTAAACTGTCTCCTGGATGGAGGTAACGGGTTTCTTAAAGCCGAATTGAAGACGTCCATTTAGGAAGCGCAGGTGTCTAGTTCTTGTCGACAAAGATACCGGTGATGAACGCTAATATCAGTGGCTTCCAGAAGACCCGTGTAAAGAACAGACAGGATCAGCTGGCAGTCTGTTACGGCTCGAACACTTCCGACCTGCGGCTATTCTTGAGGCGCTGTTTGATGAGACAATACACGGGAGTTTTAAGTTTCGGCGCAAGGAAAAGGAGACCCGTTTAGCGGCAAAGTATGCGAAAAGACTGATGAACGAATCAAAGGCGACTAAATGTCAGGGATTAGTGAGTTGAGGGTTATGCAAGGTGGACGTCGGGATTCCGGGAAAAAGATCTTGGTCTCGGAGCGGGAAAATTGAGAGTAGGCACCCGCTTGAGAATTCGGAGCGCTAAGCCAGTTAGAATATACCCCAAAAAAAAAAAAGATTACGATAAAAGAATTACGAGTAGGTACAGGCATGCGAATGAATAAGCCCCCCGAAAACAAAGTGTTATGAGCATTTAGGGGAATTTCCCGCTCAATGTGATCTTTTTGGGCTGGAATGTGCTCCAATTTTACTTGCTTTTACAATCGTCAAGCTGAAAAGCTTCGGTCGCAAACAAACTTCTGTGGTACAGTGAGAACGCACACAGTTTGTAGTGGTGGTTGTGCGCGAAGTTCAAGCAAAAGGAAATCTCGGTTGAACAATTGCTTCGGGTTATCCCGGAGAAAATACTAATGCAAGCTACGGCCTAATGTCTTTTGCAGAAAAAAAAGTATATTTTGTATATTATAGACGTGTCTACAAGATAGAGGCCCAAAGCGGCTGCCAATTGGGGTATCCATGGTTGTCCAATATTTACTTGGAGACACATGTGGTTTAAGACAAGGTACATGGCATCCCCATTTCTCAGCAGTTATACATGATACGACATGCGATGTGCAAGAACGAAAGTTAAACATGGTATTTACGGCTTCTTGTAATTACATTCTTCCAAAGTCAAAGAGGTGTCGCGATCAATGGTGGTGGGTTACAATTTTTTAGTTTAAGTGAGTGGTGCTTGTCGTTAACCTGAAGGAATTTACGGGAGAGTACAGGAAGGTCCTCGCGGCTACGTCAAAAGTGCTCGTGTTGCATGCGGCTCGTATATGCCAGATCAAGGCTTAGTTGAGCAAGCTTTGGGACTTAAAGATCGGACTACTTCTGCGACGATACCACAGGGAACCGGCAATGCACAATATCTTTTTTTAGTTTCATGGCGTTTTAACCTTATTATAACCTATTTTTGGTAACTGATCATGGCGCCATAGTTACTTTTGTACAGTAGTGCCATTTCGTGTCGAATATCATCACCTCTTTGGTGGTTTATTTTCGCTGATATTATAAGGGTCGGATATGTGCGATAACGGAATGACTTGGCGTTTGACTGGAAGTAAGTTACAGAACAGCGTGATACTAACCATAAACATTTGTTCTCAAAAAGTGCCTCACGGCTATATGCAGGTAAATGACCCGTAAGAGAATTACAAGGTGAAGCATAATGCGCGTAGAACAGCTTTATGCAAGATCCAGGTTACATTCTTATGTAAGACGACGAGTGCGAAGTGTATCCTCAATTTTTGAACACTATGTCAGCATCAATTGCACCAGCCGTGAAAAATATCCTGCTTTCAATGGTTCATAAAGTGCTTGAATCGATATGACATCCGCTGAGTATATATCTTACGTCGGATTCGCGTGAATATACCCATCTCTGCAAAGTCTACATGAGTTGTCGTAGTTTATGCAATATCTAGAGCACCGAGCATGTCAAGAAAAAAAAAGGGAAAAAAAAGGGCTTGTCTCCGAATTGTGTTTTTCAGGCACACAAAGCATACACAATAGGAATCAAGTGTGTTCTCACAACTCGTCAACTCTTTATGCGCATTTGAAGCCAGATTAATATCGTCAATTTAATTAATTTCTCGGATCCAGTACTGACATGTGTCGGAGTTCTCTTACTATTTCCGAAGCCTGCCGGATCCTGCAAAATTGGTAACGGTTGCATGTATGATGCGTTTTGTTTTGCCGCTGCTTGGGATATCTGATGCGTTTTTATGATGCATGATTTTGAGCTGGCTCTAAATTCCGATCTATAGTCACCCGGTTCATCGCCAATGTGTAGTGCGATGCAGGTCTCATGCATGAAGTGTGATTCGCAGAATCTCGACGTTCACGTACATGGGTGTGTATATTAACATCGGAATGTTACAATATTAGCACACCTCATTTAGGAGAATCATCAGACTCAGCCTTCTTTTTTGGGGGAAGGTATGATTCATGGAATCGGCCCATGCGCTGCTTCCACCACTTCTGCTTATGCTCATTCTTGCCGATCTCCTCTAAGAAAATGTCCCTGTCATTGTCTTCTTCGTCCGGTTTCTTTCTCATCTGCACGGAGAATTTTTCGCCCGTGTTAGTAATATCGTACACTGCACCTTCCGTGAGATCCTTAGACACAATTTCTCTTGTTCTGCCCAAACTCTCAATGGCTGCCACTCGTTCGACTGTTTCTTTCAAGAGCTGATCGAAATTTGGCTGTGACGCTATTTCGTGAAATGCCCGCATCATAGGCACTGAGTCCGCACGTACACGCGAGTCGGAGTCCACAGTAAAGATATTCAAGTTATCGTATTCCTGAATATAGTCAGGCCTTGTCATAATTTGCCGGGCTCTCCAAAGAGGTAATTCGGGTAAGTGGTGACTTTTGCAGAGATCGGTCAATTCGGGTTTCAGCGTGGAAATGAGAGTGTTCATGGTTTCACGGTCCATTTCGACAAATTCTCTCATCAAGAGCATGGCACTGGTTGAAAATTTTCCGTGCTCCATAACATCATCATCCATATCCTCTCCTAGTAAACCGCATTGATTGAGAAACCACGTTTTCTCTCGATCAATGATCTCATGGCATGCCTTTATCGTATCCCTGTGCCTTGCAACTTGCCCAATATGTTGGGGTCTTCCACCTATCAAATCGTAAATTTGATGGCATTTTTCTTCACTTAAAACTAGCTCTGGGTACTTCTTGGCAGGGTAGGCTTTTTTGCGAATGAATTTGAGAACGTTCACAGTTTCGGTTCGGTTGAAATCACGCACATTGATGAGTTCAAGACGTGTCCCCAATCTTTTTAACTTTTCATACACCCAGTAATCATCACTGTTGAAGATCATGGTGACCAACTCACTTCCTCCAAGACTCTCGGCTTTCTGTTGCAAAAGCTCTAGTAGCTTGACGCCTTCTTCGTTCTCTTTGATGAGATGAGAGTTGTTGATGATGAGTATAAGTGGCTTGTCACGTTTTCCCGAGAGTCTGTTCTTGATGGCTAACTCTTCAAGCTTATTGAACGCTCTTTCTATGTCAAGTAGAGCTGTAGTATCTCTTGGACCTCTTATGCTAAACAACGAGCCAATGTAATCCTCATTATAGGCATAGTTTAGTGCTTTTCCGAGTCTGATTCTGAAGATTTCGGGGTCAGCGTGGGCATCGAAAATAGCAACATTACTTCCATCGATCTTCTTCATGGCCTCCATGATAATGGTGGTTTTTCCTGTACCTTTCTCTCCTACAACCAAATAGTAGCGACCCCGGATTTTTCCACTCACAATATCATCGAGAAGCTTCTGCTGCGGTCTAGTGACCCAGAATGAGGATAGATCCTCTTCATCATTATCATCCGATTCACTGCGTTTATTGGTTTTTTTGTGGATGGTAAGTTGATATGCTGGATCACCCTTTTCGAATGCCAGGTCCATTTTATCCAAAACATGGGTACCGTAAAACTTATGGTAGAGGAACCCCGATAATCCAAGCACCCCAACCGAGCTTAAAGTGATTCCAATGGTTTCCAAACACTTAAAGATGAATCGGCTGAAACTATCGAAAGCCTGGCGAAATTTAGACGGCTCCGGGTCTTCTGATTCCTCCAGTTCATCATATTCACTTTCCTCGTTCTTCTTAGATTCAGGTTCTTGATCCTTGTTCTCATTCGGTGAATTTATGCCATCATTTCCACCGTTTCCACCACCACCTCCGGCCCCACCGGCTGCCATTTCATTTTCATTTTGGGTGGATGGAGTTGGGGAATCTGAAGTATCTTTAGGCACACCATTGGTCACCTTACCTGTGATATTCGTGGTCATTCCCATCTCATAAGCAGCCGTGACTTCATGCCTGACAGTGTCTTTTTCTTTTTCTTTTTCGTTAGAGCTTGTAGTTTGTTGGTCATGTTCGGAGTCCTGTTTCGAGTCCGAGGCTTTGGTGGATTGTGACTTTGTCTGCTTTGACTTGTTCTTCTCAACAAATTCAATACCCTCTTCGTCAAGTTTCTTCTTCATGATCTTCTTTTGACGAAGGAGCTTCTTCTTCTGCTTCTCTAGCTTCTCCTTATCAACTTTGGCATCATCGTTTTCAAGTTCTTCTAGGACATCAAAGGGTAGGAGTGGGTTGATGAAGCGATTTCTCAGTGTATAATGGATTAGTCTTAAGTTGTGTTTATTCAAGTGTGAAGCGAAATTCGCTTGTCTAGCTATAATTCTGGTGAACATGGCGGAACTCCAGTGAGCCAATAGTGCAGGGTAAATATGAGAAACTAATCAGGCACGCGTAAACATACTAGGCTGAGGCGCGCAACACTTGCAGCGGTGAATTTGCACCTAATAATCTCACGATAAGTCGAAGCCCGAATTTGCATGAAGTGCATAGAGCAACTTGTCCCGGAGAAGTTGCTTATCTTTGTAGTCGGGTAGCTTGAGCAAGTTATGGCACGTGGACGCCGTTGGGAGACGGTCTGGTGACCCACTGTTATTGATGCCGAAGATGGGATAGAGCGCACGGAATCCAAGAAGAGGTGCCCTGGCCACTGACGTCACAAACTTCACCAATTGACATCTCTCTTCAGAAGACATCTCCGCCACCACTTCCCAGAAGAGTTTGATGGTGAGATCGTCGTCAAAGTAACCTCCGTACAGCACATTTCTTTTCCAGTCATCTATGTTAATATCGTTAACTCCGCCGATAAGCATCTGCAACTCGAAAGGGTTGAACATGTTGAGCCAATTAGGCTTGACTATCCGATATAAGCCGTTGAGAAAATGCCTTGTTTGCACATCAATTGACTTGTTGAGTTTGAAATCCACCAACAGATACACATAGGTAAGTCTGTTTTTAATGTCGACTGGCTGTTTGCTATCACCAACTGGCAACAATCCGAACTCCCGCACTTTTCCGTCTAGCACTTCGTTGACGGTGAAATCCAATTCAAGATCGCTTACTGCTCCTGCAGACATAAACATTAGCTTGTGAAGATTTTGATAAACGCTGCTGTCGACGTAATACAAATCACTTATCGAACTCTTCATTGTTTTCTGATTGATTTTCCACTTAGAGAGAAAGAACGGGGCGAACTTCACATCAATCAACACACTTTCATAAAGACACTTGCCTATGACCATGCCCAAAAATTCATAGTAAGCTAAATTTCTCTTTTGCTGTGGGAGGTCGATACCCGAAACTATTTTTAAGTATGTTTCGTCATTAGGATAATATTCGTATGTCTCCGTCTCTTTGAACAATGCAAGCCCATTGTCCTCTTTACTTTTGGTTGCTTCACGTACAATTGAAGTCAACAACTCTTTGGTGAGCCCGCCACCATCAATACCAGCTTCAGGACCATGAGCATTGAAAAAACTAACCTTCCATTTGTTTCGGAGATCGGGACCACTCTGTGATAGTTCATCAAATGCATCTTCAAAAAGAGTATCTCTATTAATGTCCAATTGCACGTGATGGGAATTGAGCTCGTCGCTGAAAAACAAGGTGTTTGTTCCCAAAGAGTTTTGATTCTGGTGAATTAATGCTTGAAAGATCACGACTCTATCTTTGAAGTCGATAAAAAACGGCAATTTCTTGATAATCTCCAACTTATTCGTTGTGTCCAGTATGCGCCTCGGAGCCTGGCGCCTTTGAATTCCATAAGTAGATTCATCATCTGACAGATAGTCAGATTCATCAAGCTCAGCGTCGTTCAAGATTGCAGGAAGAAGACGAAGAAAATCCATTTTAATGAATTTAAGTTTCCAGAAGTCTCGGTCAAGGAAAAGGAAGCGAAGGTTTTTCCGATGTAATTGATTGAGTAAAGAAAATGATAATTCTTTGATTCTCCGAATGTGTATGAAATTGGTGTTCTCGAATATGAGAGTGAGGCACAATGTTTTTAGGAACAGACAGAATTCACGTAAGTCAGCTTTCTTTAGTATTCTGTCTTCCAAAGATTCGGGGAATTTGGAGGCAATAAGCCAGTAGGAAAGAAATTGTTCGTAGAGATATACTGTATCCCAGAATAAACCGTTTTTTGGCTCTAAAAATCTAGCCCAATCACTTTTAGGACACGTTTCTCTCCCTGTGCTTATTCCTTTCATCTCATAAAACACAGGGTGAGTTTTAAGATTCTCAAATATCGAATTCACCACTTTAGGAGTCGCTGCCATAATCATGCAAATACTCGCTTTTGATTGATGGAAGACATGGAGTAAGTGGCACATGAAGGTTGTATGCAATGTTGGGTTGGTCGACTTCAAAGTATGGCATCGTGATATAAAAGAATGCGAGCATAGTGTGTTTAACCTCAGTTCCACTTCTTGTGTGATGAAAATAATAGGTATGCCATTTTGCATCACCATATCCATTCTCCCATAAGATTTGAAAAGCTTTAGCATGAATTCCATACTATACAGCTGATAAAGCCCCGAAGTGTAAGGATTGCTTCTGGAGTTAGATGCCACATCCGGAATCACATCTCCAACAGTTTCAGTTTGTGCCAATTCTTCCGATTCTTGGGACACTATCAAGTGAAAATTCATGGTGCTTATTAATTTGCAAAATGAAAGTAAATCTTTTTTGGTTGAAATCGACAATAGAGCCACCATATTCTCTAGTATGGCAACTTTAATTAACGGCGGGAAACGGTAGATTTCAGTCATAGATAGAGTCATGGCTTGATAGAAAAGATCTGCATATTCTGGAATGTTATGAAGCTTTTTCGGAGGCAATGCTGCAAAAAATAGAAAAAACTGCACCTTGGAATCTGCAATATTGACATAGAAAGCAATATGCAAGATCTCCATGAAATTGAGCTCTGTCAAGCATTCTGATAACTTCTTCAAGGTTGAAGTCAAGGGAAGTTGGTAGCTGTTAAGGGTACGTAAATTGTGGAATATGTTGCGCATACCTTGGAGGTATTCTTCTGAGGAGATGCCTCTATCTTTGGCTTTATTCATTCCCCTAATCAACAAACACAAATCAAAATCGCTTAGCTCCATGGAACCAGGATTGGCTTCGGAAACGCGCGATATATAGTCCAACACAAGAAGAGCCAAGTCAAGGTTTCTTCGTAGCCCTAAACGGGTTACAAAGCGGAATTGGCAACACCAGTGCCGCCAATCCTTGAAGGCGCAGATTCGTTCCAGACTAACATCGTAGGAGGTGTTAGGGGTAGTATCAGTAGACAAATCAAACTCCTGAAGCCAGCTATCCACATAGTTTTGTGCCTGGGTACTAAATTCAAGGAAATTGCGTACATGGACAGCTATAATCGCCCCTCTCAGTTCATGTTCTCTTTGCCGCTCGCGCTGTTCACGGTCGATTTTGCTTTGTTCGAGGAATCGGTTTCGATCAACTTTGCGCCGATTGCCTAAATTGACGGTTCTCTTGTTTGTGGAGCCTGTGAAGTTCAACATAGCTCATGGGTATTAGCAATAGTCAGAAAGACTGGTGTCGTGTATGCGATCGTCTTTCGCACGGTTGTAAAGTAGTAGTATACTTTCGCGTGGTCAGCTTTGCCTACAGCGACAATAAATAGAGTCTATTACCATGCATGCATATTGCGGGTGAAGTGAATGTTTTTGAGACCTAGAGCGAATGTGTCTGTTTCACTGATGTTTCAATGCGTAAGACTTTTCGAGCAAGGCAATCAAGTGGCCCAATGATTCTATATAGTAGCTGGGCTTTAATGAATCATCTTGGATATTGTTCAAGTCTTCTGCCTTGGTGCCTCCACTGAGCACCAATAACGATCCACCATTGGCTCCACCCAAATTGCCATCGTTGCCGAATTTGATGTCTGTGTATAAAGTGTCCCCTACCATGACGGTCTTCTCCCTATTGAATTTTTGCAGCTGAAGAATGGTATCCAAGAAAAGGGAGCTTGGCTTCCCCACATCAATGAAGTCGCGGTCACAAGTATACTTCATGAAGTAGACCAACGATCCTCCAGCAGGCAAGATACGTCCTTTGGGTCCAGGATACGTACGGTCAATGTTGGTACCAACGAAGGGTAAGCCCTTATTTTTGGCCAAGAGGTATTGGACCGAGGTTGCAATTCTCATGTAATTGACTGCTTTGGTGGAGCCAACAACCACGGCCTTGACCTCGTCATCGACATCCAATAATCGGGATTCGGGATCCCATTCACAGTCGTATGCAGCATCTGTGCCTCCGACAGGAATATACCCACACTCTCTGAGTTCCTGCTCAATTCCCTCATCCCCGAAAACCCAGACCTTGGAACCAGCCTCCAAGCCGAGCTGCTCTTTGAGCACTAACCCTGCAGAATACGAAGTAGGGAAGATAGAGTCTTTGCTCACATTCTTGAAGTTCAAGTCACGGAATTTCTTGACATATGAATTCCGGGATTTGGACGAGTTGTTGGTGACGAAGGCCATGGTCTTGCCATTCTCTAATAGGTAGTCGATGAATCGGTTGACTCCGGGAATGGTGACGGTATCAAGCCAAAGCACACCATCGCAATCGAATAGAAAATGGTCGTACTGGTCGATGAACTTCTTCGCCTGCTCAGCGGATTCGATTTTGGTGCTCATTATCTCTGCTACCTTTTGGTCTAGTTTATGTTGAGTATTCTGCAAATGCTCGTATACATTGAGTCATAACTCCGAACCGCGATGCATGGAAAATATCGGCTTTATATCAATTCCGAGCCCATCATTTCTACTCGCAGTCTGCCTGACACCTACATCCCAGGAGAATGGCGTGACAATACACTGCACAATATTTAAAGACTATGGGGCCTTCTTCTTGGTTATTCACAAAGAAATTTATCCTTTACTCTCCAAGGCTTTGTCTGAACCGTTGCTGGATCTGGCATGTCTTCTTCGTGTCCTGCACCTTTCGCACTGGCTTTCGAGATGCTCTGAAGTACTACGCTAGACTCAGGTATCCCCAACACAGACAAATGTCAACGAATACCGAAGGTCTTAGTTCCAGTTTGGAAGCCTTGGACTTGAACGCATCAAAACCAAAGGGAAAGCAGAGAAAAATCCAGACAGAGGAGGAGTTTCTCGAGCAAAAGAGACAGTTCCAGGAATCAGGACCGAAAATCGATACTGAAGACTGGCTATACGATGAAGAACACCTTGCCAAGCTAAATAATGACCGCAAGCTAGATCGGGTGGCTATTCTTCACGCGTGTGAGAAGGCATATTACTTGAAAGATTACACCAAATGCCTTGAGTTAATCGGAAAGGCTGAAGTATTATTTGGGGTCAAGCTAGATAACAGTGACGTGAACGAGACGTTAAAACTGGATTTCTCGAACGCTACAAAAAAGACAAAGAAAAGCTGCAAGGTCGAGCGTCATGTAATTGATTTGCTACATATCAAGGAGAAGTGTTTGGCAAAAATGGCATCTGAAAAATAATCCCAAGATATAGATTAAGAAACACTCCGTAATTCAAGTATAATGAAAGAATGAATGACATATAATTACCGTCTCTTGAGCCATATTTTCACCTCCACACACGATACGCTCCTTTTCCTGAGCTCCGATTGCTCCTCAACCTCCCCATCTTTTGTTTCGATGGCTTCGGACCCGGCAATTTGCACTTTGTCCAAAACTTCTGTGGTACCCGTGTAAATATCAACACTGTAGCTTTTCTCCTTCTGAAAATGAAGAGCAATGGAGACCGTGTTCAGGATAGCTTTTCCCATGCCTTTGAGCTTGATATACTTGACATTCTTGTATTCCCCTTGGCGGTGCTTATTGTGCTGGTTTGTCGGGTTTAAGTCGAATTTATCTAGTGCCTTGCTGACCCGCTTGATGGCAGACACATACGGCGTGTTTGACTTGATATTTATATGTGTTTCATGTTGTGTTTTGGTTAGGATCCTGCTTGCAGGATGTATTCTGGCCATAGGTGATGCGGTAGCGAGTGTACGGAGCGTTTGGCTAATACTGCCTGGTTTCAGCTCCACACTCGCGCAGACCATCACTAATTCACGTCGCGACGCGCGTATCAACTACATCTTCCAAAACATCCAGTCAACTTCATATTCACTAGTTTCAGTGCCAGAATTCGATCATTCCATTTCGAAGCCCATAATCTCAATTCAATTCTAATATAATATATACGCAAAATTTCCTTTTTGTATCATGTCCGGTTCAAATTATACCCACCAACATATGCAAGTGGGATCTTTCCCCAGCCTGTCTCCACTCAGACCAGTTACTACAAATAAGCGAGCCTTTGAAGATGAGTGCTCCAGCCCTCCAACGTTCAAAAAGTTACAGTCACATCGAATCCATTCGGAGGTGCACACTTCAACTATCCAAATGATGATGAATGCTCTGAGATTACATCAGTACGAAGCATGCCCAGAGACTACTCAAGAGGATGTGTTGGAGGAACCTTCAGCTCCAGTTCAAAAGCCATTTTGGCCACAACTCACCCGGGTCAAACAATAAGCAACAACGGCTAACAGGTTCACTAGATGTGGTCCTTGTTTCAAGTGGCACATCAAGCAGTCAGCATCCGCATAATGTACTATGATTTGTTATGTAGATTTTTTAATAGAATCTATAATAATGGGACTTGTACTATGCTGGGTGTAGTCTATAATGTAATCATCCATACTATAACTCGAATATAGTTCACCTCAACTCTTGTTTTAGTCTATAAGCAACTCATCCCATAACGTACCATAATACCATACTCTTAGTATCCATAACTCCTACTTTCATATACTACATATGGCTCGAATTCGATAACCTTTTTCCATTATACAGCTTAAGCCCGGGTCTTTCTCTTGGCCTTCAACACAACCTTCTGCTTGGCGTCTTCTTGCTCAGACTCCTCCTCTTCCTCGGAGTCAACGTCCATCATCTCCTCGTCTTCATCTTCCTCCTCCTCGGCGGCAGCCTCACGGGCAGCTTGTCTCTCAGCCTTCTTTCTCAACTCCACATCTCTCATTCTCAAGATCTCAGGGTTCTCCTCGACCAACTTCTTGTCTGCAGCAAGCTTCCTCTCCTTGTTGCCTCTCATTCTGTTTTTGTAGAATGCTCTCTCTCTCTTCAATCTAATCTCCTCGATTCTGGACATTGCCTTTAAGGTGGTGGCGACTAGCTCTCTGTTGTATCTGACTGGGACGTTTCTCTTGGCGGCGAAGGTCAAAGTAGAGTCCACCACCAACTCCTTGCCGGCGGCTTTTCTGAATGCTTTGGTCCACTTCAACTTTCTAGGGTTTCTTCTCATTTTGAATGCTTTGTGACACTTGGTCCGACAGAATCTGAACTCTTTGGCGTCATTTCTGACGAACATGATCCCTTTACTGGGATACACCGGATACGAGCAAAAATGGCAAGAGTAGATTCTCATTTTTATGTAATGCTAAAGTTAAATCCTTGTTTCAACTATGGGGGTGAAAATGCAGCGGATTGAATTGAAATGTCAAATCTGGTATTAGTAGGATGCAATGACTAGATGTAACAGATGGGGAAGATGAGATGAGGCAAAAAAAATAAAATTAGTGCGTGTGGTGCACGGGTGCGCCTCCACCTTCAACAGTAGAATGCAAAACATGACAAATTCTATAGTAATTCTCGAGGTGAAATTATTATCAGGAAAAAGCTTTTCCAATATTGATGGTTTTTGATTCTTTTCTATTTTACATTTGTTGCAAATACGCCATGGAAATTCAGTGATTTAGTTCAATTTGTCGTCGAAATGATCATTTATAGCTTGAATATTAGGCTCAGTAAATAATTAGTATATCGTAAAAAAGAAAATATGTTATTTCTAATCATATCTAGATTGGGGTGCCAGATCGGTGTATTGTAGAGTCGAAGAACACCCCGTCACGTGACGTGAGGTGTGAGTGAAAAAAATCTAAACGCATGCCCGAGACATTCCCACCGTCAATAATGGAAGCTCCAAGACTCCCCATTCCCGGAGAAAGCAGTCCCTCTCATGAAGGACGGCCTCAGCATAGTTTCACTGGACACTTGCAAAAGAAGCAGGCGCCCGAAGGCTCTGCTGAGTGGTACTTTGATCAAACCAGCGAGTGGATGGGCCTGCACCCATGGCTCACCGGCTTTGGAGTTCTCGGAGTGGCATACTTCGCCTCGGGATTCGTCAAATCCAAGCAACCCGGGATCAATGGTAAAGCATTTGTCAAAGGCACATTTGGACAAAAGATGGCTGCCAAGGAGGCATTACAGATTCTTAACTTGAAAGAGAGTACGTTGACCAAGGCCAAATTAAAGGAGCAGCATAGAAAACTCATGATGGCGAACCACCCTGATAAGGGCGGATCATCGTTTTTGGCTACTAAAGTGAATGAGGCTAAGGACTTTTTGGAGAAGAGAGGTGGAATGAGAGACAAGTGAAGATCTCACCAATCAATGTAAATAGCAATAAACAACTGGGAAATTGTCCTGGGGCAGCAGAGTATCTGGCCAAACCTTTTTGCATGTGTGTTTCTCTGTTACACTTTTGTGTGTGCTTTCTCTGTTACACTTTCTTTTCGGTTACACTTCCATGTGACAGTTTCTGCATCGATGATAAAGGACTAGTGGTTAGGTGCCAGAATAGATTCAAATGTGAGACGAAACGTGCAGGAGAGAGGTTTTTATTGTTGGGCCCATACGACATGCAAGTACAAAGAAAGGGGAAAAAAAATGGCAGGGCTATCGCTGCGAGATAAAGGTCGCATTCCGTTTCGTATTTACGCCTCTGAAAATTAAATTGCATGACTGCCCCGCTTTTGGTAGGCACTGCTACACACAATACTGGGCTTTTTATAGATTTCCGCGAGGCTGGAGTTTCATATATGAAAGACATGTCTCATCTGAAACCCGAACGGGGCTTATACAGCAACCACCCAATATATTCTTCCACATAGGGGCTCTAGATCTTTTTCGGGCTTCGATCTCTCGAATCTATTAATAGGCAACAGAGCCCCTAGAGCCAGGTGGCCCCCTTGCACCTGTGAAGAAATTCTTAATCGGCCTTTAAGGGATTGTAAAGAAATTCCAATGTATTGTTGAGAATATTAGCTTTCAAATGTACTTACATTGTTAGCAGTCGCCCGATCGAATTGAGGCAGTGTGACCGCATTGAGTGATCCGGCACCAATCGCGGGCCCGAAATTGCACTCTAACAACAAGAAAAAACGAGACTAGCAATTCTTCCACACCACGCCTAACCGGAGCACGCATCCCTGATTTATACTTTCTTTCCCAACCCAAGCCAATTGCAAACTTATCTTATTTTCTTAGCATGACCACATACGAGAAAATCGTCAAGGGAGCGACGAAACTAAAAGTGGCAGCGCCCAAGCCAAAATACATAGAGCCCATTCTTATGGCCACCTCCATGGACCATCAGGTCTCATCAGAGAACCTCGCCACCATCGTGAAGACGTTACACCAGAGACTCCAAGATAACTCATGGTCGGTGGTTTACAAATCGTTGCTTGTTTTCCATATTATGATCCGTGAGGGTGACCGAGATGTCACTTTAAAGTATTTGAGCGAAAGATCGCCCAACATTTTCAAGATTTCAGGCTCCAATATTGCCAACGGCTCGGTGTTCAATACCGATGCTCGCTTCATTGTCAAATACTCCCGCTATTTGCAGTCCAGAGTGGATAACTTTGCTGCCACCCGTGTAGACTATGTCCGGGACGAGCGGATCAATAACTCCATCAACCAAAGTGGTGGACGCTTGAGAAACCTCAAAATCGAACGGGGCCTTCTTCGTGAGTGTGAAAGCGTTCAGAGCCAGATCGATGCCTTGTTGAAAAACTCATTTTTGGAAGCCGAGATAAAGAATGATATCATATTGACGGCTTTCCGCCTTTTGGTCAACGACCTCTTGGCGTTGTTCCAAGAGATGAATGAGGGTGTCATCAATTTGTTGGAACACTACTTCGAAATGTCTTATGTTGATGCTGAACGTGCATTATCTGTTTACAAGAAGTTTGTTGATCAAACAAAGTATGTCATAGACTACTTGCGTGTTGCTAAGCACCTCGAGTATGCCACTAAATTGCATGTTCCCACAATTAAGCATGCCCCAACTGCCTTGACCTCTTCTTTGGAGGAGTACTTACATGACCCTGCTTTTGAACAGCACAGATCGGAATACATCATTAAGAAGAAACAAGGACTTAATAGTGACAAACCTGTCTCACTGCCTTTCGAAAAGAGTAGTGTTGGTCAAAAACAACAACACCAACAACAGCACCAACAACAGCAACAGCAACAGCAACAACAAGAACAAGAACAGCTTCAGCAACAACTCCAACAACAACAGCTCCAACAACAACAAATGCAACAGCAGCAACTCCAACAACAACAAATCCAACAACAACAAATCCAACAACAACAAATGCAACAGCAGCAACTTCAGCAGCAACAATTTCAACAACAACAGCAACAGCAACAGCAACAGCAACCGGGACTTCAAGTACAACAACATCCAAATCAGATTCAGCAGATGCAACAACAGCAGCAACAACATGCCCAATCAGAATTACAGAGAAGGGGTACTCTATTGGTACAGCAAACTGCAATCAACCCATGGGGTAATTCCATGCCTGCAAGCTTTACGAATAACAATCCACAATTTTTGGTGAACCAAGCAAACACAGGTGCCGGATTTGGAAATGGTCAACACCCTTTTAGTGCTCCACAGCAACAGGCTCAAATAACAGGAAACCCATTTGCCGTATCGATGCCTCAGCCTGTCATTCAACAGTATACAGGGTTCCAACAGCCAACCTCAAACTCGGGAACATGGAATGCTCAATTAAGTCCTAGCCAGCCTATGGAGAGGCAAAACACGAATCCGTTCGCAGCATTATCATCAACGGCCACAGGAAACCAGCCACAAGTCGATAAGACAAACCCATTTGGTGGTACGAGGTTCAGCAATGCTAACACCACAGCTTTCACTTTTCAGCAGGGGAACACTCCTGACAAAGCATCAGTTACAGCTACAGGAAGCAATCCATTCAAGGTATCTAATACTACCACCAACGTCTTTGATTCGGCATATCAAAAGACTGAAAGTCAACCTTTGAAGCCACAACCAACTGCAGGCGGGTTAGAAAACTTGCCTACATTGGCCGTGTTTCCCGAAACGCAAAGAGAACAGAGTCGAAACACCTACATTGTGAATGCTAAACAAAATTTGGCCCTGCAAGCTACTGGGCAATTCAATCAGCAGTACGCGGGCCAGATGCAATATCAACAGCCTCAGATGGCTCAGATGACCCAAGGTCAATACTCCAATCAGCCAATGCCTCAGCAGACTGGCATCTACAATGGGCCTAGCTTGATTTGAGAGGCGGTATGGCCTCGGTATATTAATAGATGCAAAATGAATGGTTTTCGAGAGTCGTGGCATGCGCCAAATTACTCTTTAGTATAAACAGTATTCTTGTAGGAGCTTAATCCCAAAGATCTTCAGCGAAAGCCTCGGTGACTTCAGTATCTTTACCGTACTCTCTCTGCCAACCATTGAAGCCTCCAGAAAGCACAAACACGTTCAAGCAGTCGAACTTGGCTTTTTCCTCTGCGGGCAAGTTCTCAAGTTCTCTCAAGAAACTCAACGTGCTTTTTGGACCGCGGACCTGGGACAATGCACAATGAAATACTACATTTTTTACCTTGTTTTCCAAGATCTTGGCTCTGAGAGCAGGCAAATTTTGGTGGAAGGTATCAGAGGGAAAATGGTAGCAACCCTTGATATGGCCCCCAACGTAATCTGTATCTCTAACATCCACCACAGCAAACTTTTCGGCCGACGGCTGAAACCACGATCTTAAGGTTGATGGAGATATAAACTTGAGATCTGAGAGAGAATACAGCCGCATTTTGAGAAACGATGGAGGGGAGTTCGCCTTGATTTGAAAGTGAAGTCCGCAGAGTGGAGTAAAAAGATAGTCTGGAGATGTCGCATTTTATTCAGCTGTTGCACGCAGGGTACACTCCCAGCAGCAGTATAGACGCGCCTATCTGAATAATATTAAAGGGCATTTATTCAAAATATTATGTGTTATTAAAATCATATTTACATCCTAGTACCAGCAAATCGTAGACCACCTAACCTTGTTGAAGACTACGTCACTCTGCATGGCAGCTGATCTTGGCCATGGGTTCCGCAGCGCGCTAAAACATGAGCCGCATGCAACGATGACTCGTCTACCAAGCTAGATCTGGATGGGAGCTCGACCCATCACTTGAACTCACTCATAAAGTATCATGATGTAGAAACAGGTACATATCAAGATATTTTCCTTTTTCTTCCCTCCTTTTTTTGGCCACGTGTGGTATTCAGCAATAGGTGTACCGAAACTTTAGTTTTGCATTTGGGGTATTGCGAGGCACACGTGATTCAGGTAATAAAAATCCAGTACAAAAATATCGGACAGTTTTTGATTCGCCCAACGTTTAAGATAATTGCACAGACACAATGGAACCGGCGACCTCTGAATCAGGAACGCCTCTTGCAAGAACTCTCTCTGTCGAAAACATTGCCCCGAAACTTAGCAATCTTTTCAGAAAAAGAAAGAGAACTGAATCTCCCTTGTCGATCAATGGATCCTCCGGGGACTCCGAAAATGATACCGAAGACGAATCAGCAAAGAAGAGGAGGAAGAAAGTTGAATTCGAAGAACGGGAAAAGTTTTTAAAGAGGGAAAAGGAATTGGACGAAGAGCTCCCTGAGGCTTTGAGGAAGTTCAGACCCAAAGGGTTTAAGTTCAACTTACCTCCCACCGACCGCCCCATCAGAATATATGCTGATGGTGTGTTCGACTTGTTTCATTTAGGACATATGCGTCAATTAGAGCAGGCCAAGAAATCTTTTGAAAACGTGGAATTGGTCTGTGGTATCCCATCCGACAAGGAGACCCAGAAAAAGAAGGGTCTCACAGTCCTTTCCGATAAGCATAGAATAGAGACCTTGAAGCATTGCAAATGGGTTGATGAGGTGATTGAAAATGCGCCATGGTGTGTCACTGCAGAGTTCTTGATAAAACACCGCCTTGATTACGTTGCTCATGACGACTTGCCATACGCTTCTGCAGGCAGCGATGATATCTACAAGCCAATTAAAGAACGTGGTATGTTCTTAACTACCCAGAGAACCGAAGGTATTTCGACCTCAGACATCATCACAAAGATTATTAGAGACTATGACAAGTACTTGATGAGAAACTTTGCTCGTGGTGCCACTAGAAAGGAATTGAACGTTTCGTGGTTCAAGAAAAACGAACTAGAATTCAAGAAACATATCAATGACTTCAGAACTTACTGGACAAAGAACAGAAACAACTTTAATAATGTGTCCAAGGACTTGTATGTCGAGGTTCGGGAATACTTGAGAGGAAAGAAGGGCGAGAATCCTTTAAATTCCAGCAATAGCAGTCTTTCTCTTGGCAATGACGAGAACAGTTCTAGGGGTTCGAGTCCAGTGACAGATTTTGCTTCCAAGTACATTGTTAACAAGAACGAGAAGCCTATTCGCTCAATTGTGAGCAATCTTAAGGACTGGATTGGTATCGATGATTCTCATGACGAAGACTCTACAAGTGAAGAGCACAAGACATTGACCAGATCGCAAACCGGGGCATCTGCGTCTACCAAGAATGAAGGTTTAGATAATGAACTGACTCTGACGAAAAACGGAAGTCAAACCAAACGCGTCATTTTGACACCCAAGACAGCCAAGAAGCCGAAAAAGAAAAAGGAGTATTAGATTCTTGCGAGTTAGTTAATAGACCTGGCGAATATTAATTGGAAAGGCGAAATTAATGACTGTCTATAATGCATCAGCTAAAGCTGCTTCATACCATTTCTCTACAGTACATAGCCTGGAACAAGGTTAAAACATTATGATTTGCTGTAAATGGTAACATGTCACAATCTCCATATTCTAACTGGAGAACTCGCATGAGGATGCAAACTGAGAGACGCACAGTATAAGCTCCTTATAAAGGGCCCCAATAACTCTCCTCAAATTTAACCAAAGCAAAAAGCGCTCTTTGTTTTGGGGTTAAATTCTACCTCCATTAACACATGCATATGAAAGAATTTTTCTAAACTCATTTATTTTAGATGTTTCTATTGCAGATCAAAGACTCCCAAAACGTACCTATAGTGCGTATAGATCTGCCATCATTCGCACATTGTCTCTCACAACAGCTAGATACTGCACTCACTAGTTTCTCATTCTAGCACCTACATCCAAAATTATTAGAGGACTTCTATTCTAGGCATTTGACAATGAGGGAGGAAACTCCACAACCACGCCAGGATGAAAATCAGCTCTCGCATGACCAAATGCCAGACGTGTACTGGTCAAGCCCTGACCAGGCACCCGATCCTATATCCAAAATGAAATACACCAACGAACATATAGACTATATCAGACAACAAGAGCATTCGTCAAATTACCAACATGGTACTGCTAGAGATGCTAGGATAATTGTTAGTGGAAATGGCTGGAGCTTTACTCAAGGGCTAATATCGGGGCAATTGAGTGTGGTGATTCTTTTGTTGATCTTCCTCAAGTTCTTTGTGTTTTCCGAATCGACGTCGTCGGAACCCAAGAAAAACGTTAAAAGGGATGCTGCAAATGTGATTGTCAAACGGGAGAAAACAAACGAAATGCTTTCGAAGAGCGATGATTCTGATAATCTTCTCGGCCATTCGATTCTTGAAACCATCTTAGAAAAGACTTACTACGATGTCGATAACCATAAGCCAGAGAGTTTGGACTGGTTCAATGTCTTAGTTGCGCAGACCATCTCTCAGCTTCGTATTGAGGCGTTACTCTCCGATAATATTTACCATTCCTTGAGCGACTTCTTGGAGCACCTGGACTTGCCCGACTATTTGGATAAGATCAAACTCACGGAGATCGATATTGGGGATGACTTTCCGATTTTTTCGAATTGCAGAATCAAACATAGCGCAGATAATTCTGGCCGCTTGGAAGCCAAGATTGACGTGGACTTATCGGATACAATAACACTTGGAATTGAAACTCGTCTTTTGTTGAATCACCCCAGACCATTGACTGCGTCCTTACCTGTTCTGTTGGCAGTTTCAATGGTCCGGTTCTCCTCCTGCTTGACTGTTTCTTTGGTTAATACAAATGATACAGAGTATCATGAGGAGAGCAATAAACACGACGCAAGCACCAGCAGTTCTAAAGACGGCCGCTCTGAATCGGGTGTTGATTCTGTTGCCGATACTGGTCCGAGAAAAGATAGTGGTACTGCATTAATGTTCTCGTTTTCTCCTGACTATAGGCTTGAGTTCCAAATAAAGTCGTTGATCGGCTCCAGGGCTAAACTACAAGACGTGCCAAAAATATCCGAATTGATAGAAAATAAGCTCAGGTCGTGGTTTACAGACCGCTGCATAGAACCACGGTTCCAGGTGGTTAAACTACCATCGATGTGGCCCCGGAGGAAAAACACAAGAGAGCCAGTGCATTCTAATGCAAGTGGAATTGTGGATAAGTTAGAATAGATGAAGAAGAATTGGCGGGGATTGCTAGTTTCTGAGCTTCGTGCCAAGAGATCCTGTATATTTATATGATGAAATGAATGCTAGTATTAATCACTTGGCTTAACCCAACATTGAACGTTTCCTTCCTCTCAATCTAACATCTTCTAGCTTCTTCATTGTTTCTTTGCATTTATTCTTGCCATTGTTTTTATGCTTAGAGACGTAAGTCTGGTATCCTTCTAGAAGCCATGAATTGTACTGCTCTGCATAATCGGAGTGGGTACTTGAAACAGCTCTTTCTAGCACATAGAGATCCACTGCCTTATCTTCGGGCAAGTTCGAGTAAGAAGAAAGTCCAAAGTCGATCAAATATGACTCATCATCTTGCAAAAGAAGATTGGAGGTGGTAAGGTCACCATGGATCATATCATTCATGTGAAGCTGTCCAATCACTTCACCAGTCTTTTTACACAACTCCTTAACCTTATCACTAAGGCAGTCACCTTTCGTCTTCTCCAAAAGCCACAAGTAGTTCTTCAACGAGGAGATAGAACCGTCTTCTAAAGAGGACCCAACCTTCTCCATCCAAATCACACCACTCTTAGCATCTAGAGAGATCAAGCTCGGCGCAGGAATACCGAGCTTGGCCAACTTGGCCATGAATTTCGCCTCGCCGACGGTTCGTGACTTGGTTATAAGGGCATCGATTTTCGAGTGTCTGTAAGGCTTTTTCGGCCTGAACTTGACGATGTAGCTTCCCTGGCCGTTGAAGTATGGATGTGTCTCAGTAGAGAGCACGAGTGCTTCCGCTCCTTGAGATATCATGGTGAGTGATATATTTGGCACGGCCTCATATACCTGTGTCAAAATGGCGTCAGTCATAGTGATCGAATGTAGGCACAATCCAACTGAGATTCCAATGCGCGAGAGAACATTGGTTTCATCGCGAAGTTCCCCTAAGCAAGACTCCACTAACCTCCAGCTTCTTCCCTAATAACTTCAAATAAATCTCTTAATTGAGATTTCTGAACTAACTCTCAATAGTTCGAATAAGAACAATAGAATCAGAAACCAAACTTCGTTCAAAAAAAGTGTAGTCCCTATGAATTCTTCGCTCTGTTCCGTGATTCGATAGTGCTGCACATGGCTAACAAACACAAGATATTCGCAGCCCCACGTATTGTGACCTGTCTCCACATCTAATATGTTAAGTCTAGACTCCATATATGTCATTCCGCCTTATCTCTTAAACACCTGCTATGGACTCGAACTCCAACAAGATCTCTACTGGGCTGATCCGGAGCTTGCCCGCTCCAATCAGTTTTGCCCCCTGTCCTCGGGCTACACCCTTCGCCTGCCCCACGACTTATCTTATCCGGCCAATTGTTTCAGCAATGATCCCGTGATTGATGAAATAATCAAAAAGAAATTGACTCAGAAGCTTTCAGTCATTGGTGTCCTAGGCAATTCGCCCCCGGAATCCTTATCCGACTCATATCTATTTGAATTGTACGAGATCTTCCACTCCAGATTGTTCGCCGATAATGCCGGTTCAGAAGAGTATCTCGCTGCAGCAGAGCATTTAGATAATTACTTGAACGTTTTGCAAGAGAATAAGTCTGTTTCGCCCACCGGTCCTGCCGCCGGTCTTAATGCGGAAGTGTGGGGATATCCACAATCTGCTGCGGCGCCTGCCAAATCGTCGGCAAAATCGGTCTTTGACATCAAAAACTATGGTGAGTTTACTTTTCATAATCTAACCTCAAGTGAAAAGCTGAAAGTTTTATCAAATTTGCCTTTGAATGCTTTGTTTGCCTGGACGAAGAAGAACAGGGAACACAAATACTTTTACAGTCCCTATTTGATGCATGACAAAAGCTACACCTACTTATTCCGCTTGCCTATATACTGGTGCCCATTATGGACAGGCAAAGATTTGCAGCTACTAGAAAGTGGTTATGGTTTAGAACCATCTTTCGAAGATGGCCTTTCAGTTTTCCGGCTCAAGTTGCAAAAAGAAGCTGTTGACTTGAATATGACGCCAAGAAAGAAGCGCTTTTATAACTTCATATCAAATACCGAAATTCCTAGTTCTGCTGGGGTTTTCTATTATGAAGTAATGATCGAGCAAACTGCTTCCCTGAGCACACTGTTTCGTCCCATTATATATGCGAACGACTCATCCCTTTCATCGGGCTCTTCTTTACTATTCAACATGGGTTTCATCAAGCGTTTTATCAAGTTTGATAAGATACCTTCGAGCGCAGGCTCGCTGTCAGCTTCTTCGCTGAGCATCGACTTAAGGAGTCTTCTCCATAAGTTATCGCAAAATGAATCAACAACTACACAGAACAAATTAGATGACGAAACCCTAACCTTTTTAGGCGCAGAGCCCGGAGTTTCCTTAGAAGGAAGCCTTGCGATTAGTTTCAATAATTCTTGTTCTTATGCGTCTATGAAAACTGGAGAAAATACCTACCGAAGCTCTTCTCTCAATTTGAATCGAAGAATCTCCCAACTCAACCGGCACAATCAAAATGATGCAGAGACTAGCAAACTTGATATAGATGCTCCGTTCAACATGCATTCCAAATCGGGTGCTTCCGGGAAAAAATCTTTCAAGTCCGACATCGTGGGCTTTGGTGTCAACTTCATTTCCAAAACGTTGTTCATTACTCTAAATGGTATTTTAGTGAAGTCTATATCTGATGAGGAGATAGTATCCTCAAATAAGTATAAGGATTCGATTTTCGACTCACGTGAAGAAGCAACATCCTTGTTTCCTATAATTGGGTTCCAGCTCTCAGACCTACTTGAAAATATTGAGGAAGGTGAGCCTCCCGAGTCTAAAATTACAACCAACTTCGGGTTGAAGCCTTTCCAGTTTAATATTGATGGATATGTGAAGACTCTCAAGGATGAGCAACGCTCTATTCTCCTGAACTCGATTTCAGAGGAGATAAAAAACATTTCTTTTGAAGATACAGCTCCGGAGCCTCTCAGTGGAAAGAAGTTTGAAGAGTCTGTGTGCAATATCCATAACAATCCTGATGTACTCAACGAATTGATCAAGGGGTATTTGGTACAAGAGGTGTACATGGATTCATACGACGCTTTGAAAGCCGATCTACTGGAACTTGAAGGTAACCAGGGGGCCTCTGATCTCCTACGCGAAGATGATGATTCAGCTTCCATGAATGAGAAGCCATCCATTGTTGAGATTTCATCTGCTGGAGACAGGCAGCACTTGAGGCATTTAATTCTCAACCATGACTTTACTAAAGCAATGGAAATCATAGATGAGGAATTTACCTCCTTGTCCGGGAAAGAAAACTTCCAGTTTGAGTTAGAGCTTTCGAACTTGATCAAACTCATAAAGATGAATCTTCAAAAGGAATCTTTTGGCAATGAGGTCACAATACATGAAGAGGTTTTCGAGTGCTCCAAAAGACTCTTGAGCAAAACCCAATCCGATACTCGATTAAGTTCTCTTATCGGTGAATTGGCAGGAGTTTTGCTTTTGAAGAACCGTGACGAATTGGGTGATTTGCCTGAAGCGAAAGCCCTAATTGACAATTTTGAAGCCGATACGGAACTTTTAGCCGATCATATCAATAAAGCAATCTCAAAGCTGTTGGGATTACATGATGAGTCCAGATTGCAAGCAATGGTGAACAAAGTTGGTGAAAACATCCGCGCACTTTCACAGATTGAGGAGCCCTTCAAGTTGATAAATTACGAGAGAGATTACATCGAGCTTTAGTTAGCATCAGGCCTGTGTCGATTTGAATAAAATTCATGATTGTTTATGAAGATTGGCATTCGCCTAAGTCATGACCAAAAGATCACTCTGACTTTTCAAGTTTAGGTTTCTTCGATGGTTCTTCCTTGGATGACTTGAGTGACCGTTTCAATGCCTTAGAATGTTTTGCTACCTTCTTATCCGTGCTTTTCGATTTTTCTGCCAGACCTAATAATTCCTGCGCGTCTGAGAATTGATCTAAAGTTGGCTCATCGACGTCGAAAGGCATTTTGACATCCGCAAGTCTATCAATGCAATAGATCTGATATGTTTTCAAGGACCAAGCACCCCGTTCGAGTGTCTGGGCAGTCACAGGAGAGCCCAGATTTTTCAAAACACCCAATATAACAGGAACATATTCATCCACATATTCCTTCACGTTGTACTTTATAGGCTGCAGAGGACGCAACGCATCTCTGATATAGTACATAAAGGCTTCATCACTAAAGAACGGCGGTGCAAAACTGGAAACTTCGCAAAGTAATGATAGAATCAAACTGGCGGTTGCAGGTCCAACTCCTCTCAATTTACAAAGTTCTTTTAAAGATGACTTGACTACTGCTTGGTACTGCGAGCATTCAACGGATTTCCAGTCACCCGCGTCAAGCGCCTTTACTCCATCCAAAAAGAGTTCAATCCCTGCCTTCGTAATTTTCTCCACAGAGGCGGCATCGTTTGAATTTATAAGCTTCGGAAGGGTAGGGCGGAATTTCCCTTTCGCTAATTTCCAGTCCATAAGTAGCTTCAATTCATCTTTCGAAAGGTATGCATGCTCTCTGGACTTCAATAACTTTGGAAGGTCCCTTGATCTCCACTTATCTAGTTGCAGCAAAGTCCATTGGTCGTTATTGTATTTCTTAGAACTTTGATCGGAAAGTTCTTTTGTTATTAAAGCGTATAGCTCTTGGTCTGCTCTCACAATGAGATCAATGCTGCTCATAGTGAACGAATGTTTCAAAAGGTACAACTCTCACTATTGTGGGGTGCATCGAATGCGAGCACGTGACTTTATCCATCTATGGCCATGAGTGTAGAGATGACAGGATGTTCGGGGGCACGAATGAAATAGTCCTAGTCTAGACGGTACTTGATATACCACTATACACCTTGATTGTGGTTTCTATATACAGTGTTACTTGCTGACGTTCAACACGCCGACTGCATTTCCATTTTTCTGCGGCTTGTAGTCCAAACGTTTGTTGGGTGTGAAACTGATTGGTAACAACAAATCAAGAAAAATGTTCTGGACCAATGAGTAGAGCTGCGATGTGAGCCAGTACAATGTAAGTGCAGTAGGAGCGTGCAACGAAATTGCCATTAAAAAGACAATTGCCATTCGGGACACATTTGCCATGGAATCGGTGATTGTAGGTCTGAACGCTTTTCTTCTATTGGATGTTTTCAACAAAGAAAATGTTTTGAAGGTCCACTCAACGTTGATTAATGAGACGATACCAATGGCTAAGGGGAAAATGTGAAGCAGGTCCAACGTTGTTAAGTCTGTAAACCATAATATTCCTTCGTTGTACAACGACAAGTCAAGAGGTTTGTTGGACGTTGCATCCCATGTGGACCAACCGCTCAAGTTTCTAAAAGTCATGGACATGCACACCCATAAAGGGATTTGGGCAGCGGGTAATAGGAGATTTTTATAGAGTTGAACATTATGGCTCTTGAAAAGCTTTTTCTGGCGCTTGCGGACCTCCTTCGCCGAAAGCACCATGATTTCGTCGTATTTCATGTTTTTCAAAGGACTTGTTAATGCATGAACCGATTCATCCTTGGCTTGTGAGGATTTAGAAGCTTTTCTGGCGAGATTTAATCTCAAAACGGGCCCCNGTGAGGATTTAGAAGCTTTTCTGGCGAGATTTAATCTCAAAACGGGCCCCGTCGCTGCTACGATGGGACGAAGCGAGTTTTGCTTTTGTATTCTCAACCTCTGTAATATAGCAAGCGGCAAAGTCCATGAAGTTCTTAATGCTATGGTTGTCACCGGTATCAACGCATACCAAGGAAGGTTAGTGTAGACATGGACACTTTGCAAGGTCTCGGTCATTGTATTGATTAGAGAAGCTGGGTCAGTAGCAAAGCCTCGTTTATGATTTCGTAATGTATTTTGTAAGGACAGTAGGCTTCTAGTTGAGCGCCAACCTCTCATGGCTATGGCACCATGGTTCATTATGGCTCAAGTGGGGATGTGTGTCGCTGCACCAACTGCGAGATGCAGACAAAATGAGATGTTCGAACATTCGGTGCGGTGCCTGAGGCTTCTCCAAGGCATCAACTCATAAAAATTAATAGGACGAACTGTTAGAAATTTTGATAAAGCCTTTCATGGCTTTTATCATTTTGAATAAATACGACTTTATGAAAAGTGATAAATAGTCATGGTTTAAAAAATTGATAGTGTTGGTAATAGGGTAGAGGTTCGAGAGTCAGGTTCATTAAACTCCTCACCTATACCAAACCCCAGCGAAACATCTATTTGTCCTGAAGCAAAATTTTTACAAAAAATAAACTACTAAAATATTAAAAGTGTTTTGATTCTAGATCATATCAATAGCTGAATTACAACAGAACTGTATCCTTGGCATACCCAGCATCTCGCTCCCAACTTTAGTGCATCACGTGACCTAGACAGTGTAAATTTCAGCTTCTGTCAAAACCAGCTCACCGCATAGACATGTCGACCAAAACAGAGAGAGCATGCATGCTCTGTGGTATAATACAGCCTTACAGATCTTTTCTCGAAAAAGGATGCCCCAACTGTGAGTCCGTTTTACATTACGCAGATAATGAAGACGGCCAAATCCAAGATTGTACATCACCATCTTTCGAAGGCTTGGTGGCTCTTGGAGACGACAACAAGGCGTCCTGGGTGGCTAGGTGGCTTCGTATAGATTCCTTTGTCCATGGAATTTATGCTGTGAAGGTGAACGGAAAATTGCCACCCCACATCATCAGTGAATTGGAAGAACAAAATATTAGTTATAGACCACGGGATGGAAGTGCTGAGGATTAAACATTATTGGGAGGGCCTTTTGAAAAGGAAAAACGACGTGTATTTAACCGTGGCAAACAAGCAGTACTAGCATTTTACATATGGAGAGATGTGTTGTTGAAAGGGTTGGTCCTATGGCAAATGCTACTCAAGCACTGGTACTAATTTGGTGGCCCGACATCACACTGTATCTTATATAATAAAATGAAATACTTAGACAATATTTGTATGCATAGCCACATCTTCAGTGACTTTCGCCAACCTTTGAACGGTTTCGGTTTTGTCCCACTTGGCTCGATCTTTCCAAACAATATCCATAAGCTTGGCAGCAAAATGCTCTAGTTGTTCCACCGTGAAACCAGCCGTGGCGTCCACCATGTCTTTTTCGAACAATTTTTGAATGGAAGAAATAGGTAAGACCATCTGTTTTTCAAAGTCAATCGAGAATCCTTCCTCAATCTCTGACTCACTCGACAGCAGATCATGTACCTCATCTTCAATTGCGCCCACGTCCGCCATCGAGACATCATGATTTTCCTTGTTCTTAGCATCGCTCTGAGGGTCTTGTGAAACGGTCGCTGCATCCTCAGTTGCTTGTGTCTCTTTCTTTTCGTCTTCGTTGTCGACGTTTGTCAGTGAGTTGACTGGACCGTCAAGACCCTTTTTACCAGAAGACTCCAGACCAGATTCATGAGTGGTAGCTGTGCCATTTGCCTCGCCCGCGGGGACATCCCCATTTGGATCTGTTGTTCCCTTTGTCGCTTCATCAGGATCAATTGTCATATCATCACCCGCGGAAACTCGCCCATTAAGCTCTTCGGTCTCTTGAGCTTCTTCTTCAGCAAGAAGCTCTTTTTGCTTCCTTTCAAATTCAGCTTGCAAGCGCTTGTGGTCTTGCAATAATTTTTCTTGCTTGACCACTTCTCGGTCTCTCATATCTTTGCAAGCCTTGGCAAATTGAGGGTTGTTGAAGTCTTCAATACCAAATTGAGCATTGGTCAACATCTCGTTAGCCTTCAAGATGCGGTCTCTATCCCCAGACATGATGGAATCCTTGACGATCATCCGGATGTCTTTGATGAATTGTTTAGCTTCCGAGTAAAATCCATTCCAGATTCTTTCTTCAACCGTATCTAAATCCATGTTGTAGAAGAATTTTCCTGTTGAAAGCTCTTTGAGCATGTTCGTATGGGGCAGCTCATCAACTTTGGTGTAGAGCACCTCATACGGTATAGCGGGGTTTTCCAATACGGAAGGATCAAATAAGTGATGAAGGTAGACATGGTCAATAAGAGGCTTTTTGAACCTCTTATATCTAATCTTGAATAGGTCCATAATCCCAGCTAGCTTCAACTTCAAAATGTTCTTCAATTTAGTATCCTGGTACTCTTGTTGCTTGAGTCTCTTCTTCGAAAGACTGGCATCCGGTGCTGTATCTGAAGCAATAACTCTAAGCTGCCTTAATTTTCTTTTGGGCCGATTTTCCAAATCGTTTATGAACTCAAAAGGTTTCATAGCAAGGGCATCTTTAACAGTTGAAAAGAATAACTGGCGCGCTTCACTATTGGGGTTTTGCAATGCCACATTATTGCTTGAATCAGAAACACCAAAAAGCTGCTTGAGCCCTGGATCAAGGTTCTCGTAATGCAGCTCCGCAATACCAAGAAGTAAGACTCTTTCGTCGCTCTTGAGATTCCGCAACATTCCTGTTAAAGTCGCCCTGGCTGAAAATGACATGACCTCGAACCAGGTGTCTATATTAGGGATGAAAATAATAGAAGGTTGGTGTCTTCTCGCTTCAATGAAAGTTTGGACAATACACAGCTCGGGTGTTCTGGTGACATCACCAAACATCGTGGCAAGATCGAGGTTTTGAACCAGAAAACCCTCCAAGAGGTTGAGTACAGCAGAACCGATGTATTGCTGACCGGCGCCACGATCTCCACAAACGAGCAAATGTGGTTTGCAAGTACGGGAGTTTTCCAAGTTTTTCAAAAGTTCGTGCTTCGAAAAACCGCCATCTTCATCTTTGATGGTAGGATCGAAAAATTTCGCTTCCTCGAGGTTCGTGAGCTTCTTTTTTTCAAACTTTCTTATGGAACCAGGCAACAAGTGATTGAGCCTCTGAGAAATGTGTTCCAAAGAGGACATAAGTAATGGCTGCAATCTATCTGGAATTGGAGCTGAGCCTGAAGATGTGGATCTTGCGCTAGAGGGCACAATTTTGTCGAGAGCACGCATGAAATCCTTTGCCACAACTCTAACCTTTGAAGGCTTCACTTGCAACTTCTCACTTGATGCATAGATTTGGGGGTACTTTCTCTGAATAGAGTTGAGTGCGGCCTCAGTGCAGAGAGCTCTAAGATCTGCACCACCGTATCCCTTCGTCAAGCCTGCAATACTATCAACGAAAGAATCTGATAAAGGTGGGGTCCATTTACCAGTGTGAATTTTCAAGATCTGTTTCCTTGCATCAATATCTGGAAGGGGGAAGTAAAATTCACGGTCAAATCTTCCTGGCCTTCTCAAAGCAGGGTCCACAGAATCAGGCCTATTTGTAGCACCAATGACAATGACTTGACCCCGATTATCCATACCATCCATTAAAGCAAGCAATGTGGAGACGATACTGGCATGAATCTGTTCTTGCTTAGAAGATCTAACAGGTGCCAATCCATCAATTTCATCGAAAAATATAATTGAGGGTTGCTGGTTTTTGGCTTCTTCGAAAAGTAAACGTAACTGCCTCTCAGCTTCACCCACCCACTTACTCAAACAATCGGCACCTTTTCTCATAAAAAAAGTAATTTTTCGGGAGGGAGTAGAGCAACTGGCAGCTAAAGCACGGGCCATAAGTGTCTTACCAGTACCTGGGGGGCCATGGAATAAGACTCCACGCGGAGGAGTGATGGAGAAATTTTGATACAACTCTGGATAGAGAAGGGGCAAGGCAACCATTTCCTTAAGTTGGTCAATGTAGTTGTCAAGCCCACCCACGGAATTGAAATCTATGTTCATGTCCACGCCTAAGGGATCAGTGTCACTAAGGTTATTCTTTTTCTTGCCAACGGCCTCTGCTCCACGAATATTAGTGTTGTTGACCAAGCTTCCATTTGCAGCTATGCCAGGAACCGCAGTTGAATTTGGTACTCCTAACGCAGCCATATTCGAGGCACCTTCTGCTGGAGCAGCCTCTGTATTGAGTTGGAACTCATCATCTGAAGAGTCGGAGTCATTGTTCAAATTCGGAGCATGGGTCATTCCAGGAATAGGGATGCCTCCAGGAGGAACGTTTTCTCCGAAAACAGATACCACATCGCTGCCACCAAAAGGACCTGCAGTTGGAAATAGTAGGTGACGAGTGTCCGAATTGCTTCCGACCTGCTTGCGGCCACGAGGACGGAACAGCAGGGGAGGGCCCTGTTGCCGGTATAACTCTGTGTCATTTGTAATCAAAGAGGGAAGAGTGTAGTCGATTTTCTTTTCCCTTTCTCGGAGCTTGTGCCTCATGGGGCTTGTTTCGGGAGACGAGTCGTATAAATCCTGAAGCTCCTGGTGTAAACTTTCATCGTGGACCTCATCATCGTCGTCGTCCTTGGACGCTTTTCCATTAGGACGTCTTCTCGTTTCCGAGGAGCGGCCCCTGGACCTGGACTTGCGGCCCCTAGACCTGCGGCGGTTGGCACCTATCTTGTACGAATTATCCTCATCATCAGTGGCAACAAAGTACTTGTCCTGCGTGCTTCGTAGATTGTCGAGGTACCCGTTTTCAGATTCGTCATCGCTCAATGGATCTTCGTCACCCATGTTCGAGGAGTTCTCTTCTTTAAAGTCAGAGTCTTCCCCACCGCGCCCCAGGTTTCTAGTTAATCTGCGTCTCTTCTTGGGCATGATCTCTTCACTTTCGGAACCCGACGCAGGCTCTTCGTACTCGTCCACCGGAGGATCTGCTTCAGCATCATCCACATCGGAATTTACCTTGGAGTCCTTTCGTCCGTCTTCATCTGAGCCTGAATCCTCAAGGCCATCAGATTCATTAATGATAGACACTTGTCGCCTTGAACGTCTTACACTGGTCTCGGGGCTGCCTTGAGAATCTTCGTCGATGGCGTCGTCCTCGTCGACCGGAACATGACGCCTGCTTCTTCTGGCCATTGAGAGGTACTTTTCTCTATTGTATGAAAGAACGATTGGAAAAATGATGTATGGTTTTAAGTGGAGTTGGAAAAATCTGGGTCGCTGGCTACACGCGTGCGAAACCTGAGCGAGTCTGTTGACACGTGATAAACAGGCACGTGCCAACGGCGTATCTACACATAGACTATCTTATCTGAGTAATGCCCAAGATCTATAATATCTAATGTTGAAATGATAAACACTATTTATACATTAGACTATCTAGGTAGTGCCTAGCGCTTTTTGGTTATGAAATAGGATATTCACATTTATTTTGGGCGAACAAATCTATTTACAGGTGCGTGTCTTGTAGTAGTTCAAAAGCTACTTTTTCACCTTGTTCATGAGCTTCGCTGAGATATCTGCGTTAATGCGTCCATACTTTTTATCAGCTCCAAAACGGCATTTAAATGATTTTATGTTTGCCCGTCGAACACCCCAGCGAGTCAAGAACTTATGTGCCAATTCCGGCATGAATGGAAGAGCGCATATAGACAGCACTCTTCCGGCTTCGGCAAAAGCAAAGGTGATGTAGTTCAATAATTTTTGATGTTTGGCCCGAGAAGCTTCACTTGCAGACTCGTCTTGGGCCATTTTCTGCACCTTCCAAGGCTCACAGTGCTGGAAAAATTCATTCGCAAGTTCCACTGTTTCCCACCACCTCAGAAGAGCTTTCAGCTGGCCGTATTTCTTCATGTGCTTTTGCATGTCACGATATAAAGTATTAATACTGTTTCGAAGTGCATCCAGCAATGAAATAAGGTTTTGAGTAGAAAAGGATGTCTCTTCAAAGAGCTTTTGAACTTGATCTCTATCAGTGAACTCCGGGGAGTTCTTAACCGCTTCTTCGAGGCTGAATCCAGCAGCACGAGAGCTCATATTGGCCCATTTGTTGACGAGCTGCATATGAAGTTGGTTCAATTCATTTTCGGAGAATTTGCAGTCATTGGTGATGCTTGCATTCTGCATGAGATAGAATCTCGTGGGGTCAGTGCCGTACACTTCGGATAATGCAATGGGATCCACGACATTGCCAAGACTTTTGCTCATTTTCACTCCTTCACTTAACCAATGTGAATGCACAAGCACTTGCTTTGGAAGTGGGAGTTTCGCAGCCATTAAGAAGATCGGCCAATAGATGCAGTGAAACCGCATGATATCTTTGCCCACAATATGAGTATCGCATGGCCATATGGATCCTTTTTGAGGCATCTTGGGGTACGAGGCTGCAGTCAAGTAATTAGTGAGAGCATCAAACCACACGTAGATCTTCTGTGTCTTATTGTCGGGGACTTCTATACCCCAAGTCAATCTTGAGGAAGGCCTAGAGACAGACAAATCTTCCAATTTAGTAGTCTTAAGATTATGGAGAAGCTCTTCATACTTCGACTGCGGAATGATAAAGTTAGGGTTTGACTCCAAGAACGAGATCAATTTTTTTTGGTATTGCGAGAGTCTAAAGAAGTAGTTCTCTTCTTTGTGGTACACGACTTCGTTTCCAGTTTCAATACTGACTTTCTTGCTTCCGCCATCTTCGGTCTGTACATCTTTTATCTGAGACTCAGGGTAGAACGTCTCGTCACTTATACTGTACCATCCAGCATGAGAGCCCTTGTAAATGAGGCTCCTGGAGATCAACAATTTCCAAAGGTGCTTAACAGCACGTTCGTGGTCTAAATCTGTTGTACGGATGAAACGATCGTAGGCAACATTGAAGGTGCTAGCCAAACTTTTGAAGTTTTTGGAGACAACATCAACAAATCGCTTTGGGAGCATGGTCTTGGCTTCTGCAGCCAATTGGATCTTGAGCCCGTGTTCATCAGTTCCAGTGAGAAAGAAAGTCTCCCTTTCGGCCAACTTCTCCCACCTGGTTCTGGTATCGCCTAGAAGCATGGAGTATATGTGCCCTAAATGAGGCTTGGCATTGACATAAAAGATGGGGGTTGTAACATAAAAAGGCTTCGAAGAGGTAGCTTTTGACCGGCTGATATATTTGAGCGATGCCAGGTATCGGGGTCCATTGCAGTGACTACGGATGACATGCATTTTAATGTGAGTCAGTAGTTATTGTAGAAGATATCAATCGCACGAATTTTTATTTCGCGATGTACTGCTAACTCTGTCTGATGAACCAGTCTACACCTTATACAGTAATTGATTAGATTTAAGGATGCTACATAAATGCAGTAAATTTTATAGAGCTGCTGTGGGTAAGCTAGCTCATTTGAGCTGCTCAAGTGAAATAACTGACAAATCAACCAAGACAGCTTTTCGCTGCCATTAACGTCCTCCTGGTCATAAGCAAAGTTTTTTCAAACATTGACCTTCGATGTAATATTGTAATACATGCCATGCTAAAAAACGCTAGACAGTACGACTGGCCTTTATTTCAGGCTTTTTGAAAGAGACTTATTTTCAACAAAAATAGCCATCAATGCAAACACAAAGTAGAATAGGCACAATGGATACGCCACGAGTGGACGAGCATTGTGAAGTTTCAAGACAGTCACAAACAATCCTGATGCAGAGTAAGTACACCAGAACACAGCCAAGCCGCTCAAAATGTATCCGAGCATAGAGTCCAAGGAGACCACGAGCCCAAGGGCACAGATAAACACCAATGGCAACAAGCAGTAGCCCAAAATAGATGCCGATCTAGTCAAATCAATTGTCACCTCGGTGCTCATTAGCTTAAATAAATAGTGCAAACTGATGATACCGAATAAGCCCACTCCGTACACATAGCCGAATTGAACCTTTCCCGACAATAGTAGCAAAGTACCAAATAATAATATAAAGAGAATTGGCCCCGCAAGATCGGAATCGGCCATTATATCTGGGTTTATGCTTCTTTGGAAAGGGTTCAACACCGTCAAAGTCTTACCTTTGATGTGACTAAAGTTTATCCCGATTTCTTCCAATAATGGTGGTTCACCGGGATATCCGGAGGTTCCGAATGCTGCCAACAATCCAGGAGTTAGCTCTCCGTCCTTCATATCTCCGGAAACGTCGAACCCGCCTCCAAATGCCGAGTTCATGGATCCTAGGTTTGTGGCATCCATGTTCCCCGGCTGTTGGAACGAGTTGCCGTAGCTGGATTGGTAGAATTGCATGTTGGGGTCTCCCTGATAGTAGGACATTATCGTGGTTCTTGCTGAGTATGTCACTTATTTTGCGGTATACCCGCTGGAACGATACCTGGCGCGTTGTACCTTCATCACGTGATACTCCTTTAGCAACTCAACAAGGACACCTAATAAGTGAATGGATTGTTCCTTTGCACAACAAATATTTCACTGATAAATCCTTAATATATTGAAGAGATATTTTAGACCTCAAATATTGCTAATTCAATGTTTAAGTAAATACAAAGGAATACAAAAAAAATTTTAGAAGTTGGCCTAAAATAACTATCTGCAGAAATATTTAGAGAACTTGGCCCTTGATCCAAGCCATGCGGACTGGCAATTCACAGAAGGCTCTAAAACACTTGAAAGCTGTAGATCCATTGAACATAATTTACGTTTTTGCGTGTTAGAATTATTATGCGACATGGGGCTTGAGCCTGTATTCGCAAGTGGTCTAAGCTTCTAACGGCTTGCCAATTGAATGGATCGTTTCCAAAAACAATATCAATAAGCAGTGTTATTGTATGAAAGGAATTCTGAACGGCTACTGTCTTCGTAAGAACTCACTAGGTCAGATAATGTTCAAAGGTTCTTGATAATGTGCTTGAAACTTGTATATCTTATATTGGCTTTGTTAATATAAGTCAAGCAATGGTGTTCTTCACGAATGAAGAGTGTATCTTCGTTGAAGTCAGGTTTTTCTTGTCCTCTTAGAGCGTTGGTTGTGGTTTCCCTGAGGTGTACTCTGAAACTTTCTTCGAGATGTTTTTCGAATACTCGTCGGTAGTCCTTTGGAATCTTGCCGTAATAGCTAATCGTAATCCGTTTGTTAGTATGAGAATTTTTCCACTTCAACTCAAAGAATGGTGGTTGTTGATTGATTCTTTAATTCCCTTAAGGTTGTCTAGAGTGGCAAAAATAGTCTATGTCAAATGATGATATATGAGCATTTTCATTTGATGACGTTTTGCAAAGTTCTCCCCTACTCACTGTCCCAGCTACACCATAAGCAAGCCTTATATTATGATATATCTGTTCCACTCCTAATCACTTCGAAACAGTGATTTTGGGTGCTTTGTATTTCACCAGGCTTTTCGCTGACTTTTCTGTCACCATATAGTAGTTTAACTAATCTTCACATTGTACGTCCCTAATTTTTCCCCTAACATCAACCCTCTGAACTCTAATATCTGCTCTTCCAATTTCTTGATTTTCTAGTCTGCAGCAAAATCCTCAAATTGATTCATGCTTAACAACTCATCTATCGTCCTCCGTTTTTTTTCTTTTAAAGCAGATGTATCGCATCTCCCACTCCGCACCCAAGATGTGATTGCAATACAATAACCATTGTGCTCATGCAAGAGCCAGATAACTTCTTATACAAATCATGTACCTAATCACACTCCTCCATTTTTTTCCTATTCCTGTATCATTCTTTGCATCGTTAACGTGCATTCCCATTTCTGTTCCTTCCTCGCTTGATTTGGTTTCCAAACTATTGGCTTTCTGCTGATTCATCAAGATATCAAGCGCCATTAAGCTTGTCCCTAAATTTCCTATTTTCATTCTAGTGCTAAGATAAATGTAAGCTTTGTCTTACACTTTGTTACGATGTTGCTTGTTCTGCTCGTTACTAAGTCTGTACGTGAGTGCTAGATCTGGCCAGTTTCTCAAACTGTCAGGCTATATATTTAATGTAATCCTTAAGTTCTAAAGTTTTATATGGCATGTGTTGGACCTAGAATAGTTGAGCAACTGCCTGTTAATTATAGGGGAGGAACTTCATGCTGTCATATACACTGTGTGTATATAACCATGCAAGAACATGAAACAATGTGTTAGGTTTTAAGAAGGATTCTGGGTATATAAAATAAAGTTCTATATCAGATATACCCTGGGATACCGTGATATGACTTAAAGGAATCCCTAGAGATTTATTTAATCAAGTTAATCTGCTAGTGCTATACACTTCCTGAATCAACACATATTTCAGTGTGGTCATGAAGTGCGCCACTGAGAAACCCACTAGTAAACTCTTCACTGTGGTTTATTTCCGAGTCACCGGACACTCCAACCATAGATGGGTTGAGGAATTGTGGAGTCTGCATGGAAAACTTCTACATATCATGCACATTGTGTTAATTTTAGATACCAATTATAAGAGTGAGAATGGATGCTAAGGATCATGCAAGTTGATGCATGTAAGTGCCATAGGGAAATCCCAATCGGGGATTCTCAAAACCGATGTAAAACAATCTCGAAGATCTGCAATTTCACGAAATTCTTCTTGTGTTACACGAAGCTATTCGTGTTCATAGTAGTGATAATACTACAATCAGTTTTCGGCGGGTCTGGTTCTTGGGGGCACCTTGGTATACCTCAGTCAGTGAATGTTTGTTATTCGAAAAGGTGGCGGCAAAGGCTCCCCTCATATGTGTGGGAGTTGGTCTTCACCTTTCCCTCGTTGCTACCTTAACTTAACTCCAATACATTAAAACGTTACAATGGCAATCCTGTAGGTCTAGTGTACGCTGCGCGCCATTACAACCGATGTTTTGCAACAGTTCAACCTTTAGACCTTTTGTTTGTGTGTAAACCCAGAATTTAAATTTTTGCTGAAGAGTCACAGTGGCCGAGTGGTTAAGGCGACACCCTGCTATTTTAGCAGCTTAGGTGTTGCGCATTGCGTGCGCAGGTTCGAATCCTGTCTGTGACGATATTTTTTTCTAATTTATTTGATTCACTATGGCTTGGATTGGTCCTGAAATTTACCATACTTTTTTTAATGTGTAAGAGTTTATGGTGTAGATCGTTGTTATTGTGGCCTGTAAAGCGCATGTCCAAGTCCTGTATGGCTTATGCGGAACCACGTAGAAAAAATCGATAAATTACGGTGGTCGTATACTTAAGCGACATGTCTCAATCACTCATAGTTTTCCAGGGCTCTGGAAAAGTATTATATCAACAGAATAGCAAAATCTCTCCCTTCAATGATTTAATTTACAAAATCGTGGACGATTCATGTACAGAACTCTCCCACGACTTCTACACCGTCAGTGGACAGCAGAAAAGATTCTACTGCTTGAAGAAAGAAGGTTTGTGGGCTGCCATATATTTTGATGTGGTCACGACCCTCGATAGTGAGAAGATCAAGCATTCACTTCTGGATGTGCTACGTACCTATGAGAAATTGAGTGGAGAGGATGACGAGAAGATGGAGAAACTTATTGATTTCCAGTTCAAAGCTCTCATTAAGTTGGAACCTCAAAACTCCGAAACGAAGAGTGCTTCGAAGAAGCTTCCCGGATCTACGGAAAGTGTTAACGTTGAAATGGCGAGAGGAAACCTTAAAGCCAAGTCCAAAAAGATGAGAAAATGGGTGAATGGGGAGCTAGTGGACGAAGTGGCCAACGGCACAACGTTAGACTATTCCGCTCTGGACGACAGGAAATACAATGAGGATGCACCTCTCGATCCTGCTTTGCAGGTTGATGATTCGGCCTTCACGAAAGAGAACGACTTGGTTCTTCTTAATGAGCTCCATGACATTCTTGACAATAGCGATGAAGCAGAGGAGCCTGAAACCTCAGTCAAGGAATCTAAAGGCGGATTTGTTTCAAAAATCTCATCTTATTTCGGTGGCTCAGCTGATATGCAAGAGGTGTGCAAGAAGTTCACCGACCAACTCATATCTAAAAACATTGCACCTCCTACAGCACAGACAATTATTCTGAGAATCCAGAACCAACTCAACACAAACAAGGTCACTATTCCTGTTTTCAAGCAGGCGTTAACCGATGAGTTGACCAAAATATTGACCCCAAACGTGTCCACAGACCTCTTGTACGATATCAAGCGGGTGTCTCGTGACCGGGCATACGTGATCTCCGTAGTGGGAGTTAATGGTGTGGGAAAGTCTACGAACCTCGCCAAGTTGGCATATTGGTTTCTTCAAAACGACTTGAACGTGCTCATATGTGCATGTGACACTTTCCGGTCCGGAGCAGTTGAGCAACTCAAGGTCCATGTCAATAACTTGAACAGACTCAATGCCTCGAATGAAGGAACCAAAATTGAATTGTTCGAGAAGGGTTATGGTGCTGGTGACCATGTTGTTAATACGGCTAAGCTGGCTATTGCGTATGCAAAGAGCGAAAACTACGATGTGGTGCTAATTGATACAGCAGGAAGAACACATTCTAGCTCCAGGCTTATGGCTCCGTTGAAGAAATTCGGAGATGCCGCAAACCCAGACAAGATCATTATGGTTGGTGAAGCGTTGGTGGGAACAGATTCCGTGGAGCAGGCAGTAAACTTCAACAATGCATTTGGAAATAAACGTGGGCTTGATTTTTTCATCATTTCGAAAGTGGATACTGTGGGTGATTTGGTTGGTGTGATGATCAATATGGTCATGGCCACGAAGGTCCCGATTTTGTTTGTCGGAAACGGTCAAACGTATACTGACATTAAGAAGTTGAGTGTGAAGCGGGTTGTGCAGATGTTGACGACCTAGAAATTTGGACGGATGTTGAACATATAGGGGTTTGCATATAGCAAGGTTCCTCCGCCTCAATTTCCCCTCCTCGGAATAACACGAACTCCTCGAACAATAGGAAATTTTTCGTTCCTCAAGCGTAATAATGTATACTCGAACGATTATAGTCTAATCGTGCGGCTACCTCACTAAATAATGTGATGTCATTAATAGCATCATCCGCGCATATTTAAATGTACAGATAACTACTTCCGGAAATAGAGTACTCAGCCCCAAGTCTTATCCGGCCAATATACCCATAAGAAGTATCAGACTTTAGCAGACGTGATTATGCGGCTCAAGAGGAAATCCGCTGATATATATCTACGTATAAATGCATTCCGAGCTGCTGATTTGAACAGTCTGGATGCCACGCAGTCCTCCTCCAAGCAAATCAATGCCAGCCTAGTGGCTCAGCTCAACGCTTTCAAAAAACGATGTAAAAGAAAACTCGATACTTCCAACCCAAGCTGGGACGAGTCTTTCTTGATTCCGTTGAATCTTGATGACTTCTCTGACCTTCTCGTGCTATCGGTATTCAACATTTCTGGTAGATCAAGGGCCTATATGGGGGAGGTTAGGCTTCGAGTATCCGAAATATTCAAGGATCATCCTGTGGATCTTAAGACTCCCACGCAATGGTATAAACTCTACCTGTCTGAGGATAAACATGGGTTTGTTACCGGGTCTTTGCTCTTGCAGTTCGAGCTTGTGCTGAAGTCCTACAAGAAGAGGGTGTTCGGCAGAAAAAAGCGCCCAGAGAAAGTTATGAATCTGTCTACACCTAATGCATCTCTGACAGAGCTTTCGTATTCGAAATCTGAAGCCCCAAGACCTATTTTGAGAGTGAATCCGCCTACAGAAGTGTCTGTGGAAGAACTCAGTATCACCGATACAAAGCTCAAAGAGAAGTTTGACGAGTGGCTTAGCTCACTTATGTTTCAGGACTCTCCCATCTCAATCAGTCCTAATGAGCAGGGCTTTTATACCAACTTACCCACCGCGCTTCAAATGAGCGATACCTCTGAAGTTTCTGATTTGGAATCAATCTACGATATCCGAAGAAGAGACTCACAAGCCTCCAAGTCTTCAGCTCCACCAAAGCCCAGAAAACTCCCGTCTCAACCATCCTTAGTCGCGGGTAGCATAAAAGAAGAGCAAACTAAGTGTGGTGATCAGGTGATTGAGGTTGGAGGATTGGGGTTTCCAGAGTCTGATGTTCTGTCTCTTGCATCCTCTTTCTCAAATGCTGGAGAGGTAAGTGATAATGATTTGTACAGCACTGCAACAAAATTGGAGGGCAAGGAGGGTAAACGGAAGAGACTCTTCAAGAAGAAACGAATTAACGTAAACTCCAACTATGAATTTAGGCATCGTGGAGTTAAAGGAGTCATGTTTCTTGAAATCGTTAGTGCTTCAGACCTTCCACCAATAAAAAATTTCACTCGGACCAGTTTTGATATGGACCCGTTCGTGGTGGTGACTTTCGGTAAGAAATCCTTCCGTACCAGTTGGAAGCGTCACAATCTAAACCCTATTTACAATGAACGGTTATCATTTGAAATCTTGGATCATGAGCTTAACTACAATATCCAGTTTTCTGTGTTGGATAAAGACCACTTTTCTTTCCACGACCAAGTAGCAGATGTCACAATTCCCATGAATGAGCTCGTCGATATTGTACTGGATACTACTGAGACCAAGAAAAAGACTTCCGAACCAAAAGAAGGGCTCAATATTCATCCTTGTGTGACCATTGAAGATCCCTCAGCTGTGGAAGATGAGGAAATGGTGGAGGAAACGAATTCGGATGCTAGTTTACAGAGCATCCCATTATTGCAAGTCAACAACTCCAAAACTTCGTTAGCCTCTAATCCTTCTTCGGGTAACCCAGCAATTCAAATAGCCGAGGATGGAAATCTCGTGAAGACCAGGAGAAGGAAAAAGTTCATAAGAAGAAAAACCTCCATTTCTTATGTTGATACTTCTTTGTTTAAAACATTGAATTTATCTCTTGATCTTAAAGATTCGAAGATGTCAAAGTTGCACTCGAGCACCTTGAAGATTAGAGCTAGGTATATTCCTTATGAAGTTTTAAGAAAAGACTTCTGGAAGTGTTTACTCGAGCAATATGACGAGTCGGGACTGATGGATTATATCGAGCTTATCTCATTTTTAGACACTCTAGGGTCTACTGCAAGTGATGAATTGGTGAACCTGTTCTTCTCATCTCTTGGGAAATCTGGTTGGGGTGGAGACAGAATGACTCATGAGGAGATCATAGCTTGCTTGGAGGAGCATGTTTTAAAAGAAAACCACGAGCTGGACAAAAAAATCTTTGAGATTGAAAGGTGTCCAATTTGTCAGAAAGCCCGCTTTTCCAAGAGAGATGATTTGGATATCATTAGTCATTTTGCAACTTGTGCATCTAAAGATTGGTCTATCGTGAACAAATTGCTTGTTTCTTCATTTGTTACACCTCAACTAGCCTCAAGAAGGTGGTTTTCCAAAGTGCTTATCAAACTCACCTACGGGAAGTATAAATTGGGAAGTAATTCTGCAAACATTCTTGTGCAAGATAGGTCAACGGGGTTGATTTTGGAGGAGAAAATGAGTATAACAGTGCGGTTGGGAATCCGTCTTTTGTATAAGGGATTGGACAAAGCAAAGACAAAGAGGATTCGACTGCTATTACGCAAACTAAGCATCAAGCAAGGAATCAAGTTCGACCACCCCTCGTCTGCTCGTGACATACCTGCATTCATTCAATTTCACAAGTTGGACTTGAGGGATTGTTTGATCAGTGACCCTCTGAAATTCAAAACATTCAATGACTTCTTTTACAGAAAACTCAAACCCAATGCCAGGCCAGTTGAAGCTGCCGAAGAAGAGAGAATCGCTGTATCTCCTGCAGACTGCCGGTGTACGACATTTGCCACCGTTAATCAAGCCACAGAGTTATGGATCAAAGGAAGAAACTTCACCATAGCCAAATTATTCAACGGAAACTTTCACAACCTAGAGAAAACTGAGTTGTATAGTGCCAATGACTGTTGTGTGGGTATATTTCGGCTTGCCCCCCAAGACTACCACAGATTCCATTCCCCAGTGTCAGGTAAAATTGGCCCACTCAAGTATATCGAGGGAGAATACTATACGGTGAATCCAATGGCCATCCGGTCTGACCTCGATGTTTATGGAGAAAATGTGCGTGTGATTGTGCCAATTGAAACTGAAGCATTTGGTACTGTTGTGATGGTTGCAGTGGGAGCGATGATGGTAGGATCGACTGTCATTACAGTGGAGGAAGGACAAGAAGTGAAACGAGGAAACGAAATCGGCTACTTTAAATTTGGAGGTTCCACGATTTTGCTCCTTTTCCAAAGGAGCTCGTTTGTTTTCGACTCCGATTTATTGAACAACTCCAATGTTTGCGTTGAAACTCTTGTTAGAGTTGGCCAGAGTATTGGTCATACTCCTGAAGTGCCAGCATTCGAAAGAGAGCATATTAAGTTTAGTGAACAGCCCAAGGATTTCAAGCTCAATATCATCAGGGCTATTACTGGTGGAGATATCGATGTTGGCTCTAGGATTGACTCGTGGGAGAGTCAGAATTTGAAGCTAACTCCGGAAGATGTGGAGCAGTTGGTGGAAGACGATGATTACGACGACGGGTATTCATCTTCGCTGATATTAAGCAAGTAAAACTTAATACAAGTTCATTCTATTTTCGATATACACTAATTCATATTTAACGTTTACTTCTGTTGCTTTCCACCATACAAAGACTTCCACTCATCAATCTTCTTCTCGTCAATTCTTTGGAACAAGTATTGGGCTTTACCAATGTTGTGACCAGGTTCCAAGACAAATTCGAGTTTGTCCGTGATAGACAAAGGTGGTGCGTTCAAAACCTCGCAGATCTGGGTTCTGGTCTCTGGTATAAATGGAGAAATCACAGCCGAGACCAAGTAGATCAAGTTCAAACCAACAGCGACAACGGCATCGGAAACATCAGGAGACTTGGTGAAGAGGTTGTTGTCCAACTTGTTATCTTGCAAGAAGGAGTTACCACGAGAAGAGATGGCCATGGCGATCTCAAGACCACGTCTCAAATTGACGGCTTCCATGTTCTCAATGTAAGAGGCTAACAAGGTGTTGACGTCATTGATAAAAGAGTCGTAGTTAGGAATGTTCTTAGCAGAATATTGGGGGATAACTCCCTGGTATTTTGCATTAGCAAACTTAACCAATCTGTTAACAAAGTTACCCAAATTAGCCAACAACTCCGAGTTATTCTTGGTGACAAATTCCTTCCAAGAGAAGTGGGAGTCGGAGGTCTCTGGACGCACAGATGCCAAGTAGTATCTCCACACAGAGGGTGAAATTCCTGTATCTTTGGCATTATTTCCGAACACACCCACACCTCTGGACTTGGAGAACTTACCGTCCTCGTATTGCAAGTATTCAGTGGTGTTGAGGTGGTGCAACTTGGTCCAGCTATCCTTGGTACCAATTTGAGTAGCTGGAAAAACAACAGTGTGGAATGGCACATTGTCTTTACCCATAAATTGGTACAAGTCAACATTTTCGGGATTCTTCCACCAGTCCTTCCAAGCTTGTGGGTTGGACTTGTCCTTGAAGTAGTTGGCAGTGATCGAAACATATCCAATAGTAGCATCAAACCAAACATACAAGACCTTGTTCTTGTACTTCTCCAAAGGAACTGGAGTTCCCCATGAGAGGTCTCTGGTGATTCCTCTTGGCTCCAAACCTTGTTTCAACCAGGAGTTAGTAATGGTCTTAGAGTTCTTAGACCATGCACCTTCTTCAGAGGCCTTCACGACCCATTCCTTTAATTCAGGCTCCAATTCGTTAAGTTTGAGGTAGATATGGGTCGAGTCTCTTGGAACAGGCTTCGAGTTGTCAAGCTTACAACGAGGGTTGATCAACTCCAAAGGATTTAACAAGTTTCCACATTTGTCACATTGATCTCCTCTAGCATCCTCGTAACCACATTTTGGACAAGTTCCCTCCACAAATCTATCAGCTAAAAATGCATTGTGGACTTCACAGTAAAGTTGCTCGGTAGTTTGCTCCTCCAAGTAGCCGTTATCATGTAACTTCACGAAGATCTCTTGGGCAATTTCTGTCTGCAAAGGAGTGGTGGTTCTACCAAAGTAGTCGAAGCCGATTTGGAACCAGTCGTAAACGTCCTTGTGGACTTTATGATACTTGTCACACAATTGCTGAGGCGTGACTTTCTCTTCTAAAGCTTTTGTTTCGGTAGCAGTACCGTACTCATCAGTACCACAAACAAACAACGTGTTGTAATTTCTGTTCTTGGCGTATCTTGCGTAGATATCAGCAGATAAGACGGAGCCAACAATATTTCCCAAGTGTGGAACATTGTTGACGTATGGCAAGGCAGAAGTGATCAAGATATTTCTCTCGTTCTTTTTTGGGGTGATGCTATCTTGAGCCAAGTTGACCAAGTGACCAGATTTAATACGTGCTGTACCATCACCCTTTGGCAAAACTCTCTCTAAAATAGTGAGTGCCGTAGCAGTCTTCAAACCTTTCTGAACCTCGGGAATATCAGAGAACTGACTGGCCCACGCACTCAAGTTGTCCAACTCTTTGATGTATGGAAAAGAAGCTGCAAAAAGCACAATGTTCTGAGCACTGAGGGTAGTGTCCTTGGGTGCGGTCAATTCACTAAGAGACTTAACCACAGCAGCTTTGTCGTCTGCCTTGTGTGCCTTGTAGATAGCATTTTCATCTATCTCGTAAATCTCGGCTTCCGAGAAGTCACTGCTAAGATACTTGACAATGGCATTGGCCTCCACCAAATCAAGCGTACCTGATTTGAGCAAAAGAGACGACTCTGTTGAGTTGACAACCTCAGTTTTGGGAGAATAGCGAGCTGCTGCAATGGCAATCTTCAAGTTGTTCACCAAGGCATATGTATTGGTGCCGTTGTCAGCATGAATCACGACAGACATGTTGAATGGTTTGGAAATTTAGATCGTCACTTTTTTTTTGGCCCATGCTGATTCACACCCGTACACCTTTAGTACTGTTGAAGCCACACCTCCATCCAACTAGCTATTACTCATAGTTTCAAAATATTATGATTAATTTTCACATTTTGGCTTTCTAAATTTGGCTGTTTTGTCAAAAGTAAAATGTTTTTAAAATGTGTTTTTTTTTTTTGAAATTTTTTAAAATTTATTTACTTCAGAACATCTATGAGGTCTGTGGGTCTATTGTGATTGATGCTTTTCGCACGTAAAAGTGTAATCTTAGCATAAACAGAAACACACATCACTTGATGAGAGCCAGTCTACGAGCGTTGTCAAGCAGGCGACCTATTAAAGGCGATCCCTACAATTGCTTTATATCTTCAAGACCAAATACCACAGATCATGCTGGTGAATATCATTTAACATATGCTGCAAAGGACAATATAGCCACGCTAGAGGAGCCTACTACCTGCGGGTCCAAGATGCTTGAGAATTATCACAGTCCTTTCCAAGCCACTGTCATCTCGTCACTAGAAAAACATGGCATGCTACTCGTTGGCAAATCAAACATGGATGAATTTGGCATGGGATCCTCCACCACATTCTCTCACTATGGAGCGACTTTGAATCCCAATTTTACCGAAAGAAGAAGTGCTGGTGGCTCCTCTGGGGGATCTGCTGCAGCAGTAGCTTCTGGAATGACCGATTTCGCGTTGGGTACCGATACCGGAGGGTCTGTACGTCAACCAGCAAGCTACTGTGGCATCGTAGGGTTCAAACCTTCCTACGGCCGTATTTCTAGATACGGCGTGATTGCATATGCCCAAGCTCTTGACTGTGTGGGTATTTTCTCCAGGCAATTGCAATCCCTAAGACGCATATTTGGCATATTGGACCATCATGATAAGAAGGATATAACGTCCATGCCTGATGACATCCGAAACAAAATCAAAGAGGAGGTGAAGAAGCGGTATGCATCTAGACTGCTTCGAATTGGAGTTCCACAAGAGTTTCTACTCACTGAAACCCAACAACAGACCCGGCATGCTCTAGAGCAGACATTGAAAAAGCTCATGGCCTTGGGTCATACCATAGTTCCAGTTTCCATTCCTTCAATTGGGAAGCTGGTCTCTGCATATTACACTTTGGTCTCTGCTGAAGCAGCTTCGAACCTCTCAAGATTTGACGGAAAAGCTTTCGGTGGGTTCACTTCAGAAAATTTACCACTACATCGTGAGGCACAAAAGACTGGTGTCTCTCTAATCCATAACAACAGGACAGAGGGATTAGGTACAGAGATAAAGAGAAGGATTCTCTTGGGTAACTACACCCTCTCTTCTGCCTCTGGCGACAACTTCTTTAAAGCAACGGAGTTGAGGAAACAATTGGTCGAGGAGTTCAACGAGGTTTTTTCATTCCCCAACTTCATGGTCTCCAACAAGCACAGTTCAAATGAAGATTTATCTAAATGTGACATTTTGATTGGTCCAACAGCCGTTGGAGAGGCCCCCACAATTGAAGAGTGTGAACAGCGGAAAGACCGTGGATCTGTTGAAGAATATCTTAATGATGTTTTTACGATTCCTGCATCTCTCGCAGCACTTCCAGCCATCTCCATCCCCAGCCAGTCTCGAAACATTGGCGTACAGATCATTGGCCAATATGGAGACGACGAAACGGTTCTCAATGTTGCAGAACTTATCGAAAAGGGAGAAGCACTTTGAGGTCCTTTTAATTACAAGTACATTATTGTGAATAGTCCAATGTAAAAGTCTATAAATGAGAAATGAAGCATTGTATGAGGTTGAATCATAAAAATCGTAAAGCGGAGTGTTGAAGCTCCGGCAAATGGCACAACTGTTTCCATCCCTATGCAGAATACCCACTACTTTCTACCCAAAAGGGTAAGGAATTCGTCTCTCGTCTTCTGTTGGACTCTGAAGCAGCCGAGCATGCAGCTTGTAGTAGTCAGAGATCCAGTTTTTTGGACACCTCGGCTGACCATACACATGTGCGTAGCCTCAATGACAACAGCAACACCTCGAGGCTTCAAGATCTCAGATAAGGCCATGGCAATCTGCTTGGTTAATCTCTCCTGGACTTGGAATCGGCGGGAGTACATTTCCGCCAATCTAGCCAACTTAGACAACCCTACCACTCTTTTGTTTGGAATGTAGGCAATATGGGCTTTTCCAAAAAATGGCACCAAGTGGTGCTCGCACAACGAGTAAATTTCGATATCTCTCACTATCACCATCTCATCATGATCCTCTTCAAAAACCGCTCTCTTAATGACATCTCTGATGTTTTCCTCGTAACCTTTGGTGAAATATAGCATGGCTCGGGCATATCTCTCGGGGGTCTCCAACAAGCCCTCTCTCTCCACGTCCTCGCCCAATTCGGTCAAGATGGTCTGCACTGCGTTTGCAATTCTCAACTCTCTCTGCTTAGCTTCTTCTGGGGACTGCTCGATTCTGGTTCGGGCTCCTTGAGAAGGCCACGAAAGCCCGTCATGGTCAATAGGTGGATTCTGCGTGCATGGAGACCCAGCTTTGGCTCTTTCTTCGATAAAAGCTTCTCTGGCAATGACGTCTCCACTCTGGGAGATCTTTGAATTTTTCACCACTTTATGATCTTGCTGGAGATGTCCGTTGGTTTCCCTATTGTTGCTCACTTCAAGAATTTCTTGGCCATCTTCGCTGCGTTTCTCGGTCATTGTAGTGTGTTTTGATGGTCCTAATAGGATGAGCGTTTTGGGCTGAAAATTTAATTCCGCATATTGACTGATTGTAGAGTGCACCTGCGCGACGCCATGCGCCATGTACCGAAGATGTTAACGATAGATCCTAATGTTATTGAAGAAACTTTACGTGATGAGAGTTTTGTGGCTTGAACCAATTACATAGTCCATTCCGCTTGAAGTGATTATCTTTGTTACTTCCGCTTGAACTTTCACAAAACCGGACTGTATGCAGTGACCACCTAATCGAACGTGATCTACGCACTGGACTAATCACCACACATTGTAGTAGGCAAGAGGCATCGGACCAATTAATTAGCCATGCATGACCAATGACGTAAGTTATATAAATTAGCAAGGGGGTGGTCCAAATAAGTATTAGGAACGTATTCAAAGATTTGTAGTCTACTGTTGTCCATTTCAGACTGAAATCACCTATTATCGTGTATTAGTTTCCAACATTCATTCGTGAATTACTCGTGACTCATCATAGCCTGTGCGCGTAGTTCATGTTCATACTCAACAGAAGGGATTGAGCGCACCTACCGTCAAGCAGGGCAACGACATTCCAATTTCGGCCCTCAATAAGATAGGAATTTGACTCAATTCACGCACCTCCTGAATATATGACTTATCCTCTATCCGAGTGACACATACGCGAGTGTAAGGCTCCAATCCGACATCCTCCTCCGTTTGCTTAAATTGAGAAAATTTGGGCTCCTTGATTCCAAGCTCCGCAAACTTCTGGATAATGCTTTCGGGTGCAATTGTGTTCTTCTCCTTCATATTTTTGCTTTGGATCTTGGCGGCCTCATAAGCTGACTTCCGATTCTTGTTCTTAATGGAATTTCTGTAACTCAAACTCGACTTCTCGTCCAGTGGGATGTAGGTACCGGTATCAACGCCCTTTTCCCAGTACAACTCAAGAACCCGGTTGACCTTGTCAAATTCAGCTTTGACCAATGGTAATTGATCTCCATGCACTCTCTTCTCGATACCAAATTCTGCGATTATCACATCGAAAGACGACTCGTAAACTTGCACAACTGTTCCCATCACCAACAATTGCCCTGCATGTTCTCCCATTTCTTTGATAGACTGAGACAACAAGAGGTGAATTGCTTGCTCCTGTGCATGAGCGGCACAGTCCTTCTTGAAGTTACAGTAGTCGGCCACTGATTTCAATGCATCGAAATCTTGCTGATCCGCAGCGTTATCTGCAATAATCATCTTGAGTTGTCTATGCACTGTGAGGTCGGCAAATCTCTTCAAAGGCGCATTGAAATGAGTGTAAAGAGGCGTGTTCAAGTAATAATGCCCGAAGCTTTCATCATCCTGAAATTTGGCAACAAAATATTTGGGGCTCGGCATGCACTTGTACAAGAGTACTTCGAGGCATTGTCTCTGCTGAGGGTCTTTGATGGCCAAGATGGAGTTCTGTAAAGTCTCAGAAGAAGAGGTGTCCACATCAATACCTAAATTGGACGCCTTTCTGGAAAAGACTTCAAGTTTCTGCAAAGTTGGCACTGGGTGGCGTCTCAAGAAAGATCCATCACCTAGTGCAGAATGAACCTTTCTTGCTATGGTTGCGTTCACCTTGTGTGCAATTTCAGATATTATCAGAAGACTAAAACTGGCTTCGAAAATGTTCAAGCTCATCCGCACTGGGTCATCGTCCAACTTATCCAACAATGCCAAAGAAGGCTGGATGTCAAGACTGTGATTGTTAAGCCTCTGTCTGCGGAATTCCTTGGCTATTAATGCGAACGTTTTGAGGTAGTCTGACGTCGCTGATGTTATATCCTTAGCGGTTCCTGAGGTGCAAATAGTATCAAAGTCGTCATAAGAGACTAATGATTTAGGGCAAACCACTGACTCCACCACCTTTTCTTGAGTGATCTCAAAGTTAACAGTGTCAATTTCGAACACCACAGAAAGCGCCAAGTTCTTCTCATTTTCTTTAAAAGAAACCATCTCATTGAATTGCGTTGGATACAAATGCGACGACTTCTGGGGCAAGAAAACACCTGATGATCTCTTCTTGGCCTTCCGTTCCAAAGCACTGCCTGGTTGAACGAAGAATGAAACATCGACGCAGTGAAAGCCCAACTCGATCTTGGTATCGTTGCGGCGCTTCACGTGCATCGCATGGTCCACGTATTGTTGATTTTGAGTAAAAGCAATAATATACTCGTTCAAGAAATTTGCTCTATTAGAGCTGCTGATTTCTGCCTCAACATCAGGGAGTTGGCCGAACATTGATGTCAAAAAATTTCCGCGGACTTCGCTTTCAGGGGGGTATTCATCAGCCAAGAAATTGTTATCTCTTAAGACTGAATCGATCTCCACTAAAGGATCATTGACTTGTCCTAATCTGGAAACCAAAGTTCCGAAAGGGTGCAATGAAGTGATTGGCCATCTTTTGATTGAAGCAATGAATAGTTGGTCTGCGTACATCTCATGGTTTTCAACGAAGTCCCTTGGTGCCTGCTCTGTTGGAATAGCAATTAAGGGAACACGTTTATCTGTTGGTTTGAACCACACAATCTTGGGTGCAACTGGAGTTTGGACTGAAGATTCTTTACCGGATCTTTTGTCATTAGCAGCTTGTGCAGCCTGTGCAGGACGCAACAATCCCAAAGTTCCTGCAAAAATCTGACCTGGAATACGATCAACCACTGCAACAACATGACCTGCGTATAATGGCTTCACGTCATCGTTGATCTCCTCTTCTTCCACCAAAAGGAGAGCTTGACCCTCCACCTCCACATCATCATTCTTCTTCATTGTGGGTCTCTGCTTCAAGGAACCCTTTCTGCCTAATCCTTCAGAGTCACCTTCAGCTTTGTTGTTATCCGTGGTCAGAGCTGAAGTTGCATCATTGTGAATATCATCGCTCAAAACTGAAGTAACGTTTGACTTGGTGGAGATGTTATCCTTCCTTCTTTTCTTTTCTTCTTTCTCTTTCTTTGATTCCCAGACCTCATCAACAACGAGAAGCTCTACAGCAACTAAGTCACCTTCCAATGCTCTGTTACGGTCTTTGGATCCACAAATAAAAATATCAGCATCTAATAATCCGTCAGTAGAGACGTAAGCATCAGATCTGTTCTTCTTATTCACTCGCAAGATACCAGTAACCAAGCGGCCATCGTTAATGAGTTCAGGCAAGGAAGATTGAGGCAAGTAAGGAGCGAAAAGCGACTTTCTTCCATTACCATTGGAATTATTGTTCGCACCCTGGGGCATGAAATGAGACAACGACGAAATGGACGAATTACCTCCCCCAAGAGAGCTATTGTTATTCTTGTGACCGGGGACAAAGAAAGAGGGTGGGGTCAAGTTGTTGTTGGAATGATTTCTTTGGTGGTTGTTGGCACCAGATCCACCCACTGGCAGCTGTTGAGAACGCCAGTTGGAATTAATGTCACTGTTACGGGAATTGGAGCGAAAGTGCGATCCACGACGTTGATGGCCTCGGTCAGGAGAGCTTTGGCCAAAAGTGGGTACCGGTGGAAGAAGCGTGTTGCTGGAGTTTGAATCAGGCGGGAATTTAAATGCAAGCGATCCGTACGCCAAAGGTTTTTCTTGGGCTGACGTGTTGGCATCCGTGTCAGGATTGCTTGGAAAGCGGAATCCGCCCAAACCTTCAGTAGTTTGTGGACTACTTGGGGAGTCAATAATGCTGGAGTCCGTAGATGTGGATCCACTCAACGAAGCCATGTTCGACTGCTTCTGAGACGCAGCAGCCTTCATTGCTTCGTTGAGCTGCAAAGAGTGTCTGCGAGCATGGCCCTGTTGGGGGTTGCCTGTAGAACCAGTTCTGCGGTGACCCGTGAAGGAGGAGTTTCTCGAGTGGTTAGAGATGGAATCCGCTGGAGGAGGGGGCTGCATCTGATTGAGCAGAGACTGGTGTTGTGGCGACCCTTTCTGATGGGCTTCATTTTGACGTTGGAGACTATATTGCTCCACCATCAAATGGGTAAATTCACTTGGCGAACGACGGTGAGCAATGTGCAAGTTTTTAGGCTTTGCTGGCTTCAAGTTTGAGGCTGAGTTCCACCCAGCATTTTGGTCAGACATGGTTGGGTGTAGAACGAGGGGGCGAAGCGGAACGATAAAGCCAACGCAGACTCAGACTTTGAAGCAGTAGTTAGGAGAAATTAGGGGCGAATTGAGTTTGTTGACACCGGAAAGACAAATCAAACGAAGGAATGCAGGCGTATTCGGTAAAAAGTATGGAAGGACTAAACCTGCCACGTCCCTTATATTGGAGCAACTCAGAACAATTGTGCAGAAAGAAGTCTGTACACAGAAATAAATATTCTGAAATCAAAAAGGGATGGTTGATACGGGATACCTATTCTCTTTTGTGGCGTTGAACTCCAATAGCTGTTTATGCTTTGTCAAGTGGAAAAGAGGTGTATGTTGAAAGTGCTATTTTTTCTTTTTTTTTTTTTTTTTTTTTTTTTGGTGGAGAAATTATGGTGAGAGGGGGAGGAACAAGAAAGGAGTGGCGACTTGAAGTGGCCGAGAAAAGGATAAAAAATGTGAGCCCCACCCAAAGCAGTCTTAAAAACCGCCTGTACTAGTCCGAGCGTCTGTAATGGTAAAGTAAGAGTATATAAATTCGGGAATAACTGCAACCCCTTGTTAGGTCATTAAAATTCATCCCTGCCGAAGGTACTGTGTGCCTGGACGAAGACTGCGACCGGGCGAGACCGGGCTAAGGCATGTGTTCACTTAGGGCAACAAAATTTCTCGCAAGTTTAGACGGGTTAGACTACAATTTACGGGCTACTTTTTTACAAAAGAGGAATCTACTAATCCAGAAACAGTGTAAATCCTCTTATTGCCACTAGCCAAGTGCTTGCCTGGCGTGATCTCGGTTAGTGAGCATGCTATCGCGGCAAAGAAGTGGGGCCCACCAAGTGAAGCATGTTATGGCTTAGATTCTGGCTAAGGCTATTCAAAAGCCACGGCGATGCATATGCTATTAATATAGCAGTGTCCTTCGCATGGGGATGAATGCTGATTGTTCAAGAAATTTACTGTAGGCATTACCAGCAACGGTTTGCGTCTTGAATGCACGCAGTGTGAGCAATAGAATGCACCAACAAATGAACGTGCTTTCGCAAACCACCGACCAGTACCTGACAACCTTACGAAAATACTTTAAATGCGCGGAAGGGTTGTGCTAGACTGCACCTTCAAACCTTCCGACTGAGAAGGCGCTCCAGAAAGCCCCTTATTACCCCTGTCCCTAACGACTTGATTTAACACATGCCACAGTTCAAAACTACCGATCTTTTTTTTCCTCAATAGATTTACATTCCGTTAATAGAGCTATTTTCAGAGACTGCGCCTGGTTCTTGGGGGACTCTCACCGTTTTGATGCGGTTTATTTTTAGCATTGGATTCGAGGCTAAATGCAAATAATCTGCTTGCTTTAGATGCACCAGACGCACTCTCGCACACAGGGCACTTCGTAAATGTACCGTGAAGAAAATCATCTTACCAATCTGTCTTGTGCCTTTGTCTATTGTTATATAGTAATTACCTTCACCTCTAAACTACTGGTGTGCACCATCACGATTTGTCCCGTCTCTTTAAACGATGGAACACTAACCAATGTGCAGTTTGTTCCTCCGTGTTCCACAACTTTAGAGCCTGCCTCCACTTGGTTACCGACAATGTAGACATGCGGCGTTTCAACTAAGACAAACGGATCCTTGTCGTCATAAGGGTAACAATATAGCGTGTCCGGGGCAGTAGGCGCAATGTTTCTCCACCGCACATTCTTCTCCATGATATTCAACGTCTTTTCTGCACTGGGACTGGATGCACTCGAGTAACGCATGATGTCCAGGACATTCTGCCCTGAAGTGGCCAAAATGCGAACTTGATCCGGGGTTTCCACCCACGCGGGGTTAGTCAATGTCTCCAAGTTTGTAGAGTTCACATATTGTGCATTGTTTCCTAGCAACGATGGATGAATTGGCTGCTGAGGCTGGCATATTTCACATGGGTCTGTTTCTCCTGGTAGAAAGGTAACTGGCAAAATTTTGATCACCTCGGAAAGCCACCGGTTAAACACCACCAATGACTGCGGCAGAAATCGGCTGATATTTTTGCTTCCGAAGTTGTTAGTGGTGCTAAAGTCCGTGTTCTCCTTGGTTTCAAGCTGCGCTATACTGTTGCCCACCACAAGCAATCTTGATATATTACTGGAGATATCTTGATCTGTCTGACCACCCAATCCTCCGTAAAGCCACTGTTCAAGAAGAAATGCTTTCAAATCAATGCTATTCTCATCCTCGAACTTAAGCCCAGACACCATCGCCACCCAGGACCCATCGGAAGAGCTCGTGATTTGTTTCTGTGGCGCCGGGGTAGGGTAGCAGACCTCCATGATTTCAAATATACCGGCTTGAACTTCAATCCCCAAGACACCCACCACACACCCAGTCACAAGTCCAGACTCTTTCAAAACAGCATTATTTTGTAAAATGGCCCGGCCACTCTCATCCTCTATCATTACCACAGCCAGATCCTCTTCATCAACGTAGGTCTTCGGGGTTTTGGGGAGCAAATCGTCCACCCCCTTCTCAACATCCAGGAAGATATTCAACTTGTTTTTCAATTCGGTGTAGATGGTACCAAACACCCAGCACACTTCGCCTGAAACAATATCTAGGATTTTTTCTTTGCGCTGGATGAACTTCCCATTCACTTGGCGAGTGTTGTGGCCCCATTTCCGGGTGGCTTCTGCGTTCACCTCTGGTTTGAGCGTTTTGAGCCGATGCTCATACATAGAATAAAACTGCCGGGAGTACTTCCTTTCGTCATCAGGTAAAGTGAACAAATGTTTGGTGGAGTAGTCTGAAGGAAAAGATTCCGACGTTCTGGTGCCACTAACCTGAGCTAGATTCTCATTGAAGTATTCCATGACGTTGAAGACTGTTTCGATGACAAATAGCGACGCGTTCGTGATATGTGTACCACGCGCGGCTCACACCGTGCTAACAAATTGTCTAGAGCCATGACCAGAATCTCCTTGGACCCGTCATCTTTACACCTCTTCCTCCCGAAATCTAGTCCTGCCCATCCGCAGAAAGTACGGCTCCTTGCACAAGTGGAATTCTATGACTACACCAATGCCACGCTTCGTGTGAAGAAATTCCCCAATCTCCCATCACTCCACACGCAGATCAATATAGATGAGCCCTCAGATGGTCCAGATTGTACGATAAATGTAGATGTGTCATATATTGTGGGGAATCTACTGGCAGATGAGGCCTCTGTGGGCCTGACGGTGAGTATCATAGGCTTCTATAATGGGTCTACTATTACTGCTGTTGAGTGCACTTCTATCGATGCTCAGTACTTGCATGGTAGGAGCCTCAAGACGTTGACTAAATATGCCACTATGCGGGACATTGGCAAATAAGAATGAGGTAAATGTCATTTGAACTGTTTCAACTTGGTGTCTATAAGTTAGCAGGATTGTCTTGGTTTTTGGACCCCTGAGGCTTGGTAAAGAACTGGTCCCAGATGGATTCCGTTGGAACTTGCTGGATCAATTCAAATACTTTTTTGGCCTCTCTCTGAGGTATTCTGGAACCAGATGCACCTTCAGCCCAAGCCGCAGAGTGCGCCCCATTTTGTTCATATGAGTATTCTCTCACAGAGGAAATTGGTGACAAGTTTGCAACCTCACTAAAAAATGTTTCCAAATTCTTGCCATTGGCGTAGATGGAGTTCTCAAGCACATCCGAAACCTCGCTGGACTTTCGGGAGATCCACTCGAATTTGGGCACGAAGTCGTTGAGGGCTTGCTTCATTGGCTCAGTGTCTGTTGCGTGAATGTCAGCATCCCCGGCCAGCCCACTGAGGGAATTCGGAGCATGTGTGGATATATCGAATTCCCGCTTCACATGAGTGGCAGAAGTATATTGCTGTGGCTTTTCAAGGTCTTCAGTTCCTCCATTGTAACTGGCACCGATAGATCCAAATGCATTCCTGGGGTCAATCGTCGATGCATTTTTTTCATTGAGCAGTTCAAACCCACCATCGGTTTCAGCGTCGCTGTATTTTCTGGTGTTATCCGGACTTGGTTTTGGAGACTTTCCGTTGTTGCTGTTGTCGTAATTCGCATCAACGTCAGCATTATACCTAAGCTTCAAGACAGCAGCAGTCAACACTTGAAAGGTTTCCGAACAACTTTTAGCTGCATCGCAAGAAGCAATTAGCAGCGAAAGGATGGAAATACAATGCCCGGTAATTTTCATCACTAGCTGCATATCATATTGCTGCCGGATTTCATCTGAGTGATATAAGACAAACAAGAAACTGGTGCCAGCCATGAAAAGGTTATGTACCGCCGCCCAAGTGTAGTTGATTGACCTCTTGACATACAATTCGGTGTAGCATCCCATGATATTCCTCAGCGACACGGCCACAATTTGGAATTCTTCTTGGGTAAGCTTCAATGACTTTGGTGATAGGCCATTGATCATGAGCAAAGTGTGATTGTAATTGAGAAGAAAGAATTCAAAGTGGAAATCACAGTTAGCAATGCTTCCCGGTCGCGGGAGCGAAGCAAGCCAGTGTCGTATCTTACCCATGATGTAGGTTTTCCATTGGCGGACGTCGTTGAAACGTCGTGGTAGATCCTCATCTTCATAGAGAATTCTCTGCACCTCCAGTTGGATCTGTCTAATCCGGAAAAAAGCACGTGAAATGACTTTGTAGCTGGGGCTTTTTTCAATGAAATCAGAGAAGTCGTTAACCTTGATGAGGCGTTGCACTTCTTGTTCTTCCGTGGTGTCGAAGTTGCGAAAAGTTTCGAGTTTCATCTTGGCTTCAAACGCATCCATGGCATTGGCTGATCTGAGATGGTAAATTTCGGTGTCAGCAAGTGCTGGATCCAAGGTGTTTTGTTCATTGATGAGAGAATCCTCTAGTATCGATGGGAACTTGACATCGATAGAAGATTCGGGTATTCCCACGGGCCTCCCTAAATAGAAACATACTTGTCTGTCAAGGGAATACGTGCACCAAAACAAGCGCCTTTTCTTGTCTTTTATGTAGGCTTCCAAGTTGTGAGTTCGCTCCAGTAGCTTGTTGTGTAACCCTAAGTCCACGCATATTCTGAGGCACTTACCCAAAATATACCACACACCATCCACACATGGACGCATTAAGGAATAGAGAGTAAGCAAAAGCGAAGACTGTAATTCCTCCATCGGGTCGCTATTCTCTGAAATGGAACCTATGAATTTCATAGCTGCGTTCCGGAACTGTTCACTGATTGAGTTCATGTACTGTAGATGGTTCGATGAAGACGCAATGGCAAAAATGAGATTCAAGTAGTAGAGGGGCCTTTGGAACTTTTTGGGAACTTCAATGGAGTTGGAGATTGTCTGCAAGATTTCCAGATCACTTTGAACTTCAGCTCCATCCGATCGGCTTTCAAGCTTTGCATTGTATTCACTTAAAATCTGCTTGTATTGATATATCCACGACTGGTCTTGTCTCATATGAGCCTCGGAAGGAGTCCTATTCATAGAAGGTAAGTGGATTTCGGGATCCCAGGAGCCATATATGGGCTCGAATATCGTCTTGAGAAAAACTTCCCGATGTAGAATGGGCAACTGGGTATTGCTTTGGTTGAAGTAAATGCGAATGAAATTTTGGGCTGTGGATTTGGGGGGCAACACTGCAGAACGAGAGTCCAGGCTGGTGTTAATGCTGGAGAGGGCATGCAGAGAGTCTTTGCTTTCTTTGAATTTGACAGCCGCCATCATAAGCTTTGCAAAGGTGATTCCCAGCGAAGCTCCCAAATAGTTGCTCTCTGAATTGTTTCCATGCAGAGTTGCAGCGAGGGGGATGGCCGTTGAAGAGGTGGAATGGGGTAAATGATGAGACAGGGACGATAAAATGGCTGATTCACTCCTGGTATCGAGATTCGTTTGGCTTGTTGATCTGGCCATGTCGTACGAATCCGAAATTCCAAACTGAGGAGAACATTCAAGCCCATTCTTCTCCACCACGGGCGTGTTTATGCCATTGATCTCTAGTTGATGTTCTAATGCCCGAACACGCTGTTCCAAGTGAAAGACATAGGATCGAGGAACTTCTCTTCCAGTGGCAGGATCTATGCCCACGCAGTCAAGACCTGCTTTCGTGCATTTTGAACACTGAGGAAAATTTCGATCACACTTGATTTTTTTGGCTCGGCATCTCTGGCATGCAGCAATGGATCTTGAGACCTCTGGACTCTGCTCTTCCATTCTTCGCTTCTTCATGTGCGCACCACCGTCTAGATTTGGCATGTTGTAAGGTATAGCTACGCGTAACGTTGTTTAGATTTATTTTACTTTGCATTAGACTCAATCTGATAAGAAACCGCTCACCATGCAGGACAACTATCGATACGGCATACTTGAGCACGACGGTGTGCTTGTCGGGCCGCGCGGTGGCCGAACGGTTGCGCCTGTATATTGAGTCGTAATCTTTCCATTTTTGTTCTCTTCCTGCTCCAGAAGACGCATGGCGCACAGAGCACATCTCCGGTTCCTTTGTCTTGCGAGGCACACTGATCTCTCATACGAAATTTTGTCCACTAATAACAGCCACCTTGTAAATCTTACTGTAACATGCCCTCTTAAGCGTGCATTAATGCCGTTCTAGATCTGGCATTGCCCATGGGAATGTTTACCAAAAACGGAAGTGGAGCTCCGGTCTCCGATTGTGCAAGACGCGTCTGGCTAACAAGTCACTTTTGACGCAATTGATTTTGTTTTTATTTCGTGTGGTTATGTGGTTATGTGATGTTATCAGAATTAATTGATGGTTTTATGCGACTCACTCAAGGCGTGTCTTGTTATGGCAGGAGAGACCGAGCGCATTCATTGCTGGGGCACAGCTGCGAAGTCCTGCAACTTAATCTAGTGAAAGATCTCTAATAGTACTTTCTAATTCATGCAATACTTATACATTATTAAAGGACACCCGCATTTCGGATGATTGTCTTTTTCAATGCGCAAGCTAAGGCGCTATTAAAGAATCCTGATTGTTTCAAATGTTGTGCAGTTTTGAGTGCCAGTGTAGCAATCAAGGTAAATGCTTAATTTCGGTTTTTTCTAAGTTGTACTTTCCCTTCAAGTCGGGAATCATCACCTCGTAAGCACCAGTCTTGGCTTCGGGGTCATTTCCGTCGCTTTCAACGTGGAGAGTGGCCACCAACGACTCGCTGAGAATGGGGTACTTGACGTATCTGTCAGATACAGTCTTGTTTTCTATTGCTTTCATGTCCTTTTCAAAAAGGGAGCTAGGAAATTTCTTTTGGCCAATTTTTTCCCTGTACAAAGGACTCTGCTTGGCTAAGATTAAGTCACTCCAGTTTCTTTTGTTTAAAAATTGCACATTTTCACGAGCAGTGGTTCCATCTGGTTCCGTTGTAAAAAGTGGCACCACATCTTCATCGGTGTACCGATCAAAGTGGTGAATCTTGGATCTCTTGTCGAGCAAATTGGCCATGACATCTGGAGGAGGAGCATTGACAATAGCACTGCTGATCACGTTGAACATTAATCTAGGGTCGTTTTCTGGGTTCTCGGTGACATCTCTGTTCTCGGCCTCCTTTTCAGCACTAGACAAAATGTGGGCATGTGGATAGTGATGCATTTTGGTCTTCATTCTTCCAAAGCAACACAAATGCACATCACCCGATAATATGGTGATACGAACACCGTTTTTAGCACCAAATTCGGTCAATTGCTTAATCAAGAAGTTTCTCTCTTTCTTGTGGTTCTTGGAGCACCAGTGATCATTCAAGTCGTCCAAGACTTCAACAGACCCATCGAACTCATTGACCATACCTTTGGCAACAAACCCCCTGGTAGCCAAACCCCTGATTGGTTTCAATAATCTGGAAGTCAAAATCTTTTCGACCCACACCAATCTTGGGTACAAGATTGGAACTCCCAACATCACCAACAAGTGTTTGACTTCGGGAGCTTTCGTGATTTCTGCTTGAATTCTCTTGAAGATGATGCCATATGTATCTTCAGAGATAACTTGACTTTGGCGACGTTCAGTACGGCAATCCACACCCAAAAGCGAGATTTCCTTGCCTAGTCTGATGTATGCTGAGTGTGAGTTCTCTTTGATGAACATACCCTTCTTGTTGGAAAGAATCCACGATGGATCCAGCAAGTGCTCTTCGGCCTCCATGGACATCTGGTGTTGGAAAAGCATATAGTATTTGTATGCTACGTTGCCAATGGTGGAGAAGACATCCGAGTTCATGGTTCTGTCCTTGTATGAGCCAAATCCATCGATGATATCATGGTCATCATAGAAGTTAATGCATGGAATTTGGGCCATGGCTAATGGAAACATGGTCTGCAATGTGGCACCTTGCGTGCCTCTCCAGAAACCTTTACCAAACCATTCCAAATACGAATTCAAATAGAACTCTTCCATCTCTTCTCTCATTTCAGGGGTCACCTTGACTCCACGTTTTTGACGTGCAGTGGTCAAGTTCAACCATGGCTCCAAGGTCTTCACTCTGACCTTAATCGAGTCGTTATAGATCTGGTCTCCTCCTCCCAACATAACGTGGTATGGCTGCACGGTAGCATGCTTGGTCAAGACATCCAACCACAATGAGGACTTGAAAGTGGAGGTGTCAGTTCCCAATGAGAACCCATTACATGAAAAAGACATCACGTTCATGGACGTTTCGGTGGAGGGTAAGAAGAATTGGTGAGCAGCATTATAACTTCCATTGACAGAGTAGTGTACCTTCTGCTCATAAGACAGCAAGGTCAAATTAATCTCAAATCTCCAGAACTCTAAACCCTTCTTGGTAACATAAAATTTCTTTCCTGAGAACTCTCCACTGGTAATCTCTTCACCAGCATCCTTTTCTAAAGCAGGCCCCAAGTCGTACGTGATTTTAGGTTCTTTACCCGTTGTCACGAGCATAATAGAGGCCCTATAGTTGTTGGTGGAGTTCTCCAAAGTGCCGCAAAGTCTAAGAATTGGCCCACAATGGACTTCCAAGCCATTGACTGTTTCTGCCTTTGGGCATTCTTTGGGGACTTCAGCCTCCACCTCTCTCTTGTTCAAAGCAACATAGTCATCAATTGGAATTGGTGCAAACCACGAGTCTTTGGACATTATGTAATCTGTTATCGATTTCGTATCACGGTAATTGAGTTGCACTTAAAAAGGAAACTAAAGCCAAACTCAATTTTCCTGCACTTAGTCTCATAGAGCAATCAACACATCGCTTATTTGAAAAGTCGGCTGCTCAATTGGCCGCAAGGCGCAGTCTCAACTGACACGGCGATCACGTGCGCAGATTGTAGATACTGCGAAGGAACATCTCGCCGAGACTTTTGGTGCGAAGCGGAATTAGTTAAACCCCACAAGGGAATTATGTGCATATGGTGCTTTGAATTTTCGGTTTTCGCTTCATATTTTGTGAAAGCACTCCCAATTGGGTCATTTGATTCTTCCAGCTCCAAATTATTCGGTTTACTTGACTACATGCAGTGAAGGGCTTCGAGATCATTTCTTCCTCGACAAGTTGTCGCGCATACACCTACATGCAAAGAACACTACTCTATTTCGCGTATAGGCCGCGCAGTGCTAGTTACACTTGAGTAGAGCACCCCAGAGAGAGGTATATACCGAGTTCTAGAATACAAATAAAGCAGTCTTTAAAGTAAAAAAGAGCGAAAATTTGCCTCAAATCCTTCACATGCACTGAGGTGTGCTTTAGACTCGTAGAGTCGAAACATGGTGTTAGTGTTCGATAGGGTTTAGCCTGAGGAACCCCCCAAGCTCAAGGAGTAAAATCGTTTCTGGTACACAGGCACACAGCGCACCTGGTGACTGGATTTGGGTCTGGAATTGCGGTTGCGCAAGCCATTTCAGGGGGAAGGGATGATTGGCCGTAGTCAGGTACGAGAACTTCTTCTAATTGGCTACATAGAGATGCTCGTCTATTTTTGTTACCAGAGGAATTGGAAGGTTGAGACATTCCTTAAGCTCAGACCAATGCAGGATTGATGATCGAAGAGAAAAGCGGCCAAAGGATATTTGCGAATTCTCACCAAGCGGCCCAAGTCAAGCCTTTTCATATAGCCATTGTTCTCGAGCAAAGGGGATCTCAAGTGATCAGATAAAAATAGCCTCCTACACTTTTATTCGCCGGGCAAATCTTCCTGCTTCAGTTGTCGTATATGATAACGGCTAGACCCTTCGCGTCCATATCCAGGAGCAAACGTCTCTCACGGAACTCCAAGTCACGTTACATTTCATTAAGGTAGAAAAAATAAAAATCGGCAGTGCATATTTGTTGCTCCCTTCTGGCCACACCCTTACCTCCGTGACATAGATGCGGGTGACTTCACTTAATAAATCGCAACAACGTGGAATTGTTGCCATCAGACCGTAGCTCGTCTGCGAGTGCGGAGCATCTACGGTGCACAATCAAACGCATATCCGCATATTCTCAGCTCCTTCGGGGACCATACCAGATCCCACATGCGAGGTTAACGCAATTTCAGGGAGCCGCGCCTGCACCCAATAATGCCCAGGAATATTCATATAGTCACCCATTTCAATCCACACTTACATGCACTGATATATATTGCCGCGAGTGCCCATTAAACTTTTAAAGTTTGTTTCCTCTCTCTCTGCCGATCCGTTTTCTAACCAGATATCCATACATTTATATCTTGTTTGTTTAAGTTCGGTCTATTCCTGCTCAGTGCTCGTTCCCCACATTCTTTGAAGCACTGTCTTCCTTCATACCTCAAAATCCCAAACGCCCCAGAATATTAAACAGGGAAATCGTGGCGAAACTGGCAAAACTTCTCGGCATTTTTTTGACTCGAAGTATGGCTACAGTGGCTGCTTCTTCACCTAAACCCCATTACTCTAGGCGAGTGTCCTTCAATAATTTACTCCAGGAAAACCCGATTGAGAAATCGCCTTACCCCACCACTCCCACCGAACGAGAAAGACCAGCTAATGTCGATCCACAAACAGCTTTTTTTGGCAACTACTCAATGTCAGCCAAGCCTTTGGCTTCTCCAACCAGCCATAGAAAGAGATTGCGCTTGCCTGATCCACCCTCTAGGTCCATATTGAAGAATAAGCTTTCTCCTACTCAGCTTTCCCACAACATATCCAACGCAATCTCGCAAGGCATATCATATCATGGAGACATTAATGATTTGGCTGCAAATCCACTTCAGGTACCTCGTCTGGAGCTTGCCAAGGTGTATATTTTGGACGCCGACGGTAGCCCCACCGAGGCTATACACAATAACTCGTGTACTGAGGCCAATGCCAAGCCGGATACAACAATAGAAGATTCCGCCATTGAGGACGAGGATGATTCGCCGGCTCCAAAAGAGACACCCAAGTTTAAACGCTCTTCTTTTAGTGGCATGACCGATGAGGAGCTCTTAGCTCTCGACCCACAATACTCCAATCAAAAAACTTTCGACTTGAACAGCTTTAAGTTCAACTCCACTTCCTCATATTATTCCAATACGAGGCGCAACTCGACAACCGCTCCGATCAGCACGTCTATGGGCAAGCAAGTGTTATATCCGTCTCTGAATGAGAATAACTACAGATCAGTTTCTCTCACAGTCAAGCACAACAATTTCGATGAAATAGAACAACCGCGTACCATCCTCACTATTTTGTCTGGGCGCAGACACACTTGGAACTCATTGGACTGGCTCCTCTTGATTGAAAAGGATAAGGCAGGTATTCCTTGCTTTTTACAAGATGGTGATTACCTAGTTGTCTCGGGTTTGATTCCCTTAAAGTTCTTGGACCAACAACAGGGAAGAAGACGAGGCTCTGCTGCGAATAGCGTGGAGGCCAAAATTCATCAAAAGTGTGAGAGGATACTTGATCATATTATGCTGAACTTGCCAGTAGACCTGCTTCGTCTTAAAGTGACCGTTGAATTAATTTTGGACATTGCACCTTCCGACCCAATGGCTACGTGCCAACTGAAAAACAAATACCATATCAAAACGGGAACGAAGTTTATGATCGACCACTTGTTGAAGCAGTACCAGCCCATGATGATAGTCATGGGAAACAAATCAACAAACTTGAACTTCAAGTATCCAAAGAGGATTAAAAAGACCCTGTTGTCCATGCCCAGTCCAGGCTCAATGCAAAATATCCTTACAGTGCCACATCGTGGGTCCTTGTCGGGCCCTCAGCGACACTCGATTTCAGGCCCAAGCTCGAGTCAGACTCACAATAGGTTCAACGAGACAGAGGTTGATGAGTACCTTATCAAACTTACGTCTTTTTTAGTCAAATATTCCCCAGTGCCAGTGGTTTTGGTAGGGAATGCCACCGGGTTTCACTTGGATCCCAAGAGTGGCTCAAAACAAAGTATGGTGCAGGCAGAGAAATCAGGTGTAACGTTTGCAGCTGACACTCACGACAAGTTCAAGACAACATTGCAAACGCCAGAAGTGAACACTCGGAAAAATTCAGCCATCTCGGATATTTCGATCGAATCGTTCAATGATAATGAGGAACGCAGTTTGTCATCCACGAAGCAAAGTTCTCTTGAATCCAATCCACCCTTACCCGAAAAAGTGCAGGACATTTTATCAACACCGGGAGAAGACCGGTTTCTCCGTATGATGCAGGCTATCTCGGACCAGTCCTTGACTGAATCCAACGACTACCTTGAGAAAGTCAAGAATGATTCACTTTCTGGTCATTTACTCGATAGTAAAGTGCACCAAGTGTACTCTAGTATGTCTCAAGGAAAACAAAATGGGCTTCTGAAGTCCAGTTCTGGATCCTCGCTGGCCTACAAAGTGAAAAGCTTGATCTCTTACGACCCCGAGGAGGAAAAGAGAAATGAAAAGCTCATCAATGACAAAAGATTGAGCAAGTCTATCTCTCGTGGGTCTGTTGTCAGCTCGAAGCTGGACTCGAAGGTTATTCTGAAGAAAAAATCATTTCTCCAAAAGATCGGCCTCAAAAAAAGCTAGTGGGCTAAAATTTATGCATTCTTATCTCAGGCAGGATTATGCCGAATGCAGTTTAATTCTTCGACATTATAGCAGTTTCCAATCATTTCATCAGTTTATTCCAAATATTTAATCAGATACATTATTATTCATTCGGATTCAGTAGTATTAGACAAAACGGGTGCAACTTATATAGATCAAGTCTGGTCCAAAGACGAATTGCTGACTTGCCATGTTACTAGACGACAAATACTTGAAGCTGAAAGACGTTTATCACATCCAATGATTTATAAGCTCAGACCTAATTATCCTTAGGGCTAGTGGTACGTAGCTGTAGTTAACGAATTGAGTGCGGCTGCAGAGGTGCGTTAACAGCCTGAACGTTCAAGCTAGGCCTTGTCGGGCGCACTGTATTCCAGTCGCATAAAGACATCGCGAACGTTCAAAGGTTCATAAAAGGCTAACTTCATGAGTACTGAACAAAGCCCTCTGCCGAGTGCAACCGGCTCTTCCGGCCACTCACCCGATTGTGTGTCAAAAGAACCACTGCCTGCTTTGCCATTGAATGCTGATACTGATCTTGCATCGCCTACAGAAGATGTGAAGAAACAAGTGCCAGGAAGCAAAGAGATCAAGGAAGCACTTAACAAGGATGCTAAAGAAGGAGGAAATAAAGAAGTCAATTCCCGGCCAGTGAAACCAAAATCTAAGAAAAGAGAGCTCACAGCACTGGAAAGAAAACAGAAGATAGCTAATGTGGTGGTGCACTCACGATTGAAGCCCAATACTCTTAGTTATGAACCTGTGCAGAGCGACCCAGTGGCTACGACTCAAATCGAAGTGAATGGAATTCCTTTTCGGCAATATGAAGACTTGCCCCTCAATCGCAGAGGCTATAAATATAAGGTCTGTAAACCCAACCCTCTCTTTCCGGCCAATAAGTTTGTTACTAGTGACTTGCCGCCATACACGGTCCGGGCATCCTATTTTGACAAGAGCTACGGCGTTGCTTGCAGTGAGGACTTGACTGCAATTACTACTACTGGTGGGTGGATTTCCTCTAGATGCAATGTGGCTATGAAGGAGGGAAAACATTACTTCGAGTATGACATCATCAACAGCAACAACGATACAGGTTATGACAATGGAATCGAGGCTCATGTTCGTATTGGAATTGGCAGAAAAGAGCTGGCTCTTGATGCGCCTGTGGGGTTTGATGGGTATGGATATGGTCTACGAGACTTCAACGGCCAAAAGATCACCTTATCTAGGCCTCGGGACTTTATGGAAGAAGGGTTCAAAACCGGCGATACTATTGGATTTGTGGTTGATCTTCCATCCTTAGAAGCTCAGAGGGCTAGTAATCAACGCTTCGTGGAAAGTTGTGGTGTGCGCAGTAAACGAAGTGCTGGAAGAGGAGCAGAGGACGCTCAGAAACTTAATGCCTACAGCAATATCGTGCGGGATCAAATCCCCATCAAGTACAAAAACGGACTATATTTCGAGCAATTCGAATACACAAAGACCAAGCAGATGGACCATTTACTCAACCCCGTTACTGTTTTTGGAGAAAAGGCCGTCTTGGAAGAGAACAAAGACGTGAAGGAGCTGCGCATACCCATAATCCCCGACTCGCGCATCCTTGTTTATAAGAACGGGGTTTTAGCTGGGGAGATGTTCAAGGATCTTTATTCGTTCTTGCCATTAGATAGCCAGAACAATAACGTCAATGCTAATACTGAACAGTCTCAAAATCCTGCTTATATGAATACCGATGATGGATCTTTGGGATATTATCCAATGATGTCAGTTTTTATGAATGGTATCGTTAAGATCAATGCTGGTCCTCACTTCAAATATCCCATCCCTGAAGGTTGTGCACCACTTAGCGATAACTATGCGGATAATATCGTGGAGGATTGGCTATATGACATAATAGACGAAGTCGAAGCCGAATATTTAGACTCGTTTGAATAGATAAGGTGAAATTGGTGAAATTGGTGAAATTGGTGAAATTGGTGAAATTGGTGAAATTGGTGAAATTGGTGAAGAGTCTATTGCACACCCACAGTTTTGTTATCGCCTAGAAACTTGTCACACGCCTCGTTCGGGCATTCTCTCTGGTCGCGAATATACAATGTGTAGCACTTGTTATGGAAAGCCTTGAAGCACTCAGAATTGGCACATTTCTTACCTATGGTCACCAATTCCTTACATAGAGCACACTCAAGAAGTTTTCCCGAAGAGTCATCCAGTGAAAAAATCCCAAACCGGTCGATCATATATCCGTGTAGCTCAGCCAATGTGGCAGACGAAACAATGATCTTCTTTTGGCTACTGAGTTCGATCCAACCGTCATCAATCAACCGCTTAAGAAAGAAATCCGCCTCACTTCCCTTATTTTTGAGCACTCCCATGATGTGCTGCTTAGTATTGGTGTACGGTAGGCAATATTCGAACCCGTGGGAGTTGATGATATTGTCTATCAACTGCTTTATGCAATCAAGCTCTGGTGGTGTGTAATTGGTGCACCCTTGGATGGCTTCATCGAATTTCGTATTGACAAAAACATAGAGGAGTGTTTCAGTAGATTGGTCCCTGATGGAAGAGATTTTGAAATTATGCTTCTCTAGCTTCATGTTTATTTCCGATATGAATGTGTTTAGTGATGCCTGTATATCCGTGCCCGTATCCAAGTCCATGCGCAGGTACAAGGTTTGGAAAGCTTCTAGTAGCTGTTCATTGGGAACAGTCTTGAGGCCTCGTATATACGTGAGGAGAATCCGGTGTGCCTCTGTGTATGCCATAGGTAATATATTTAGATGAGGTGAAGCAGGTTGAGGTCTAAGACGTGCGCACGTGATGAATCACGTGCCACAATCACATGCATACCTATATTGTTTATCATGAGTTAGAAATAGGCAAATGGAGTAGGCATGGATTAAGATCATAAGTGATTCTTTGCTCATTCAGTAGATTTCCAATCTCGATGGTCTAGAACACACGTGATGGGGCTTGGGCTATTGGCACGTGATGCATATGCAACGGTGGGTGAGCTCCAATCAGCGCAAGGCTCTTATCGCTCCGTATCCTCAATTTGACCATGTCCCTTAGTTTAGCCAATTTCCAAAATTCAGAAGCCTCCAATGAGTTCAGAAGCGACACCTTCACGACGCCAACTGCATCAATGGTTGCAGCTCTCGCCAATGCCACTTTAGGTGATTCCGTCTACAACGAGGACGAAACAACAAAAGCCTTGGAAAACAAGGTGGCCCAATTGGCTGGCAAGGAGGCTGGGCTTTTTTGCGTTTCTGGCACTTTGCTGAACCAGCTTGCTTTGAGAACTAATTTGTTCCAACCTCCACATGCAATTTTATGTGATTATAGAGCACATGTATACACTTGTGAGGCCGGTGGAATCCCCACATTGTCGCAAGCTTTGGTACAGCCAGTGATTCCCAAGAACGGCATCCATTTGACTCTAGAGGATGACATTTTACCCAATTTCGTTCCTGATGATGGCGAAATCCATGGATGTCCCACTAAAGTCATCAGTTTGGAGAACACTTTGCATGGCATGGTGTTCCCCATAGAGGAAATCAAGAAGATATCCAAATTTTGCAGGCACAATAATGTGCGTTTCCACCTTGACGGAGCTCGGCTTTGGAATGCTTCCGTAGCCTCGGGCCACCTGATCTCAGACTACTGTGGTCTTTTTGACTCTGTATCCCTTTGCTTGTCCAAGACTTTGGGTGCACCCGTGGGTTCCGTCTTGGTGGGCTCAAAAGAGTTCATCAGAAAGGCAAACCATTTCAAAAAGCAAGCAGGTGGTGGTATTAGACAGGCCGGGTTACTTACACTGATGGCTACAGTTGCAATTGATGAGAATTTCTCAAAGTTGAAGGAGACTCACGAAAGAGCAGCTGAATTGGGAAAACTCTGCGAGGATAATGGCGGCTTCTTGAGCCACCCTGTGCATACCAACTTCGTATTTTTGGATCTCAATGCCAGCAAAATCAACCACCAGTTTTTTGAGGATGTCTGCAAGAAATACAACTTGAAGGCATACGGCAACCGAATTGCTTTCCACTACCAAATCAGCGAAGAGTCTTTTCAGAACATGAAACGCGCACTCAAAGAGACTCTCGAAGAGGCCAAAATAAACCCATATGATGAGAAGCAGTCCCTCAAGCTCTACAATGTCTATGATGCAGAATAGATAAGTATTGGGAGGGCCAACCAGGAATAGGTTCGCATGCAGGAACGTATCGTATTCCTATTACGCCGGAATTATTGGGTATAAAGGAAAGACTAGCGACCTGTATGTTAACATTTCATGCAAGCGACAACAAAATATCGCGAGAGTTAGCAAGAATACCTGCGCTCCAGTTATGCGACAAATGTTTGGGCGCAAAAGTACCACTACCACCATTATGGCAGAGCAAATTTGCACAAGTTGCTTCAGTTTCATAAAAAAAGGGATGCCATACAAAACTTTTAAGGTAGATAAATAGAAATAGACTTTGACAGTAAAGTCAAGCTTGATTTTTTTCTACTGTCCAATACCCAAATACCCTACTCATTAAAACGAGAATTATAAAGATAATACAGAACAGGACTACCCAAACATGCTTCTCATCCGACTTTCTTTGTTCATCCTCTGCATTGCAGCCTCTAGATCTTTCAATCCTTGTGACCCAAGAGTCTCTACAACTTGCATTGCTCAAAACCGAGCGATCAAGACCACTTACACGGAAGACCTCCAGAGTGCAAGTAAGCTTTTCACGACTTCTGATGATTGTCCCCTGATTTGCTACGGCCCAGAGGGGGGCAATCTCACTGTGTTGAAGAGGTTTGATAACCCTAGACTCTTTTCAGAGACTTACTTGATGTATGGAAAGGTGGAATTGGAGATGAAAGGTGCAGCAGGAAAGGGATTGATTTCATCTTTCTATTTGCTTAGTGACGACCAAGACGAGATTGATATTGTGGAACTTTTTGGAGATGAACACCAGAAATACGAGACCAATTACTTCACCAAAGGTCAGTCCGTGACCGATGGAGATGGAACCTACATTAATGTTCCGACTTCCCCCATTGATAACTTCCACAAATACGGAGTGGTTTGGACTGCGGAGAAAATCGAATGGCAATTGGACGGAAAGGTTGTCCGGCAGATTTTGGAGTCGGAGCTGACCCAGTACCCCAATTCCCCCATGCGGCTCTTGGTGAGTCTATGGGCTGGAGGGGACCTGGGAAATGAGAACGGTACTATCGAGTGGGCTGGTGGCTTGACTGATTACCAAAAGCTTCCCTTTACGATGTTGGTGAAGAACTTGGTGGTGGAGAACTACTCCAAAGGTGAGTACTACGAGTACACCAACAATACTTCGATCGTTACACATGAAACCGAGCTCAAAGTGTCCGGTGCCTCGACTTCTTCTTCTTTTGACTATGAATAAGTTGCTACTGGCTAAACGGACATGTGTTGTACAGTCTTAGTTGATAGCCTCACAAGGTGCGCTGACAGTCATGCTTCTTGAGGCTTAGCTGGAGAGTGCCGTGGGGCCCATGTAATTATATACTGTGAATGATATGTATGTGCGCCTACACTCAAGAACATTTCGGGCGTGTTTGGTGAGTAGGGACTAAATCTCGATATAAATACCAGCCTGCTTAAAGTGGCATATCCACTGCAAAGCATAATTTTTTTTCACAGCCAGTGGCATGATATGCGCTTACGCTTCTTGGATCATACATTCGGACTTTGCGAAGCCGAGCATGATATCATTTCCTGCAGACAAGAGCTTTTTTCGTCCCTATAAACTCTCCTATCGCTTGCTCTATAGCTTTACGTAGATCATAAGTACCAAACAACTTTACACTATGACGGTAGAAGGCGTGAGTGCAATTTCGCTCTCGACTACAGATGACGCCTTACTCAAAAAAGCTCTAGACTTTTACAAAGGTTTGGGCTTGAAACTCATCAAGAATTACTCCACCGTGGCAAGCAACATGTCCTCGTCTGCTTCGCCTGCTCTTTTGCAAGGAATCGCCAAAAATTCCATTAAAGAGTACTGGTTGGAAGCCTTCCCTTTGCAGAACGTTGATAATGCTGGGAACGTGATTCCTTGGCAAGACTTGTCTTTCTATGATGGTGATGCCACCGGAGCATTATGCGCTAACACATTGATTAAGCTTCGGTTGGTTTCCCCAATCCATTACTCTGAGATTGTGAAGAATGTGCAATTCTTTTCTTCTAATTGTGATAAATTGCAGGGAATGCTCCAGGACAAGGGCTTCAAAACCGACACCTTGAATGACAACGAATTCTCGACTCAAGATCCTCTCGGAAACACATTGACATTCTCTAAGAAAGTGTCTCCTACAAGCGACAAGCTTTTCATGTCTTCTGAAGATTACTTGGCATTCAAGTCGGCTGAGCTCATGAAATGTGTGAAGAAGGGAAACACTACACAGGGCGAAGCAGCACCCCGTGACTCTAAGAAGAAGAAGAAGATTGCTGTCATGACTTCGGGTGGTGACTCCCCTGGAATGAGTCCTGCAGTTAGAGCGGTTGTCCGTTCCGGTCTTTTCTTCGGCTGCGATATGTTTGCCGTCTATGAAGGTTACGAGGGATTAGTGCGCGGCGGCAAACTCATTCGGAAAATGGAATGGGGCGATGTTAGGGGCTTCCTTTCCCATGGTGGTACTGATATCGGTACAGCCCGTTGTGCCGAGTTCAGAGAAAGAGCTGGCCGTCTTCAAGGAGCTTACAACATGGTGGTGAACGGTATCGATGCCCTCGTCGTGTGTGGAGGTGACGGCTCGCTTACCGGTGCCGATTTGTTCCGTGCGGAATGGCCCTCGTTAATTCAAGAGCTTGTCGATACGGAAAGATTGACTGAAACTCAGGCTGCGCCATACCGTCACTTGACCATTGTTGGCTTGGTTGGTTCCATTGATAATGACATGGCCATGACTGATGCTACCATTGGTGCATTCTCTTCTTTAGAACGTATTTCGGAGATGGTTGACTACATTGACGAAACAGCATCGTCGCATTCGCGTGCCTTCGTTGTTGAAGTGATGGGACGTCACTGTGGTTGGTTGGGCTTGATGTCTGGATTATCCACGGGAGCTGACTATATTTTCATTCCTGAGAGGCCACCCAAACATGGACAATGGCAAGATGAGTTAAAGAAAATCTGCTCTCGCCATAGGGCCTATGGAAAGAGAAACACCACAGTTATTGTTGCTGAGGGTGCCATCGATGATCAATTGGAGCCCATTTCTCCTGAGAGCGTTAAGAATGTCCTTGTGGAACTTGGACTCGACACTAGAATTACCACCTTAGGACATGTGCAAAGAGGTGGTACTGCTGTGGCATATGACCGTATGCTAAGTACCCTTCAAGGTGTGGAGGCTGTGAAGGCTGTCTTAGAGAGCACACCAGACATTCCTTCCCCAATCATTGGAATTGTGGAGAACCAAATCGTGAGACAGCCTTTGGTGGATTCTGTTCGTCTTACCAAGCAAGTGGCCGAGTCTATTGAAGCTAAGAACTTTGACAAAGCCATGGGTTTGCGTGACTCCAGTTTCGCCCAAGCCTACGACAGCTATTTATATACGTCATTCCATGATGATGGCTCTCAGCTCTTGCCCGAGAACGAACGCTTGAACATTGGTATTGTGCATGTTGGAGCCTCCTCTTCTGCTCTTAATGCCACCACAAGAGCTGCCGCATTATACTCCTTAGCAAAGGGGCACAAGTTATTCGCTATTCAAAACGGTTTTTCTGGACTTATTAACGAAGGTATAGTGAAAGAGTTGAGCTGGATTGACGTTGATGGCTGGCACAACAAAGGTGGATCCGAAATCGGCACGAATCGTTCCTTACCTAGCGAGAACTTCGGTGATGTTGCATTTTATATGCAAAGACATAGCTTAAATGGTTTGATCATTGTCGGAGGATTCGAAGCTTTCACTGCCTTGCACGAATTGGAATCTGAGAAGCACAATTACCCTATCTTCAATATCCCCAAGATTGTTATTCCAGCCACCGTTTCAAATAATGTCCCAGGCACGGAATACTCTTTGGGCTCAGATACCTGCTTGAATCAATTGGTCAATTATTGTGATGCGATCAAACAATCCGCATCTGCAACAAGAAGAAGAGTGTTTGTTGTTGAAGTTCAGGGCGGTAACAGTGGTTATGTTGCATCCTGTGCAGGTTTAATTACTGGAGCAATTGCTGTCTATACCCCCGAGAATAAGATCAATCTCAAGAGTATACGCGAGGACATTGACCTCTTGTTCGATGCTTTTGAAGGTGATCGTGGAGAGACAAATAACGGTAAAATCCTCATCAGAAACGAACATGCCTCGCCCGTTTACACTACTGAGCTCTTGTCTGAGATTTTCCGTGAAGCCGGGGAAAAGAGATTTGAGACAAGAACCGCCATTCCAGGCCATGTGCAACAAGGTTATACTCCAAGTTCCATGGACAGAGTGTACGCCGTGAGATTTGCTGTTCAATCGGTCAAGTACATTGAAGACTGGAGTCGCCGTGTATTTGCTTCTGTTCATCACAATTCCCTTCACCACAGCGTGAACAACATTAAGATGATTGATTTGATGAGAAAGAATGAAGAATCATCAGTCGTGATTGGTATTCAAGGGGCGCAATTGAAGTTCTCTGACATCAATGATCTTTACAACAAAGATACGAATGTGAGCTTGAGAAAATCCCATACTGTTCATTGGCACCAAATAGCTAAGGTGGGTGACCTTTTGAGCGGAAGATTGAGCTTGAGAGAACGTCGTAAGCGTTAATGTTCCAAATAGAGGTTTCCAAGACAATAAAATTTGCTCGCATCAGCTGTAAGATTTAACGCATGCACGCTATCCTCAGGTTGACTTGTATAGAAGGCCAAACATTTATTTACGAATAATTGACTATAATAAAGCAATGTCCAAATGCAGCACGTTAGTCAACATAATTTCTCCAAGGCACTAATTATCGCTTATTAAAAGTGAATAGCCAAGATTTCATTACGCTGTGCGCGTCACCATGTGCAGATGCGAGGTAGTATTACTATAAATTGACAAGCTGAATTATTATGCAGAGTAAAATGGAAAGTTTAGCCGGGAGATTGTCAGGTATGGTTCTAAAATTGTCTTATAGCTTAATAGTGCGGCCGTTAGAGACTGGATTGTGCAAGGGCTTGAATATTGTACATTCGATATGCATGCAAGAAAAAAGAGCTAAAGAAACGCCACCGGTTTTTTATGCATCGCGGTAGATTTGCATAATTTCGGGCGGAAAATACCGCAAACGGACTGACATGATGCATGAACTTGCTTTAAGCGGATCCCTGCGTGAATTAGAGGTCCCGAGAAGCGTAAAAAGCTGGGAAGATTTATTTTTGAGGGAACTTTTGAAGAAAAAATCACCAGGAGTGTACTCTGTGATTCTGGTAATCCATATTTTTTGGAAGCCCACAATGCGCAAGCAAGCTCGGGCGAGTGGAGATCTAGACCAAATTATTTCTTCTAGTAGCGATTCTGCAGGACGTGCATGAATTTTTGTCGCCAATTGATCAACGCAGTTCCTGTAATGACGCGAGGAATCACACAGTTAATCATGCACACGCTCAGAACCGATCCAGATATGCAAAGCCAACGCGAAGTTATGAATCTTGGAATAGTCCCTACCCATCGCTCTTATCAAATTCGGTCTTTCCCGGCGTATGTGCTCGCCTCACTAAAGCGCCTTGAACAGTTGAATACATTGAAAAACTTGTTTAAATTTTTTTACGGTAACAAGAAGCGGCCATTCAAAATACAGAAGAGTATTTTTTTTGCTTCTTGAAAATAATACTCCATCCAGGACGTACGCCCATTGATCCCCGTGACCATAATATCGATTATGATTAGTCATATTTGTCATCTCTAGTTTTACCCCATTGTACGATCCAGGTAATGGAATGCAGATGCGATTGACGGACGCCATGTAAACTCGCATATATGCTTAGCGAAACCACAAACTGCAATCGTTCCATTACATACATTTACAAATGTTGCACAGTGCCGCCGAACTATTGAAGTATATGTGAGATCCGAATTGTTGAGCAATAAAAAAGCTTCAATTGCATATGTTACAATACTTTTCAAGACTTGTGCTTAGGTAAGTTTGAGTCATAGGTGAGGTGAAAAGTTTGACCCGACCGCGTGGCTTCGCTGTCCTTTAGTAGAAAGTCCAGCATATTGGCGCATATTGTTTTCTCCGCATTTAAATGCGGCTTTCGTAAAACCCCTAACTTGAAAACCTTGCTTGTGGTTGTGTTCGTCTTATTTCTTAATACTAGTACCTTCGAGAGCTGTAACTTTTGGGAGTCAGTCCATAATGAAGTATCATTGCTGTATGTTGAAATCCATTGTGTTTTTTATTGTCAGAGTGTAAGGCATCTTTAGTAAAGCACGAACGGTCCTGCCGTGCTGCATTGTCGGAAAAATGATGAAACTCCATTGTTATTATCTCAAAAAGCATGCACATGACAAAGAACATTGAACTCACAAAATACGTGCAAGGTGGCTTGCTTCATAGAGTCCGGTGCCTCCAATCACAAAAAAAAGCTTAGCAGCAGATTGTTTTGTCCAAAGCCCGACTTCTGGAATGTGCATATTTAGTGGCTTGTGCATTAGTGTTGAAAAAAGTTCACGCTTAACAGCAAACTGAACCGCAATCTGAACAATGCACGGTGGACTATATTACAAGGGAAGTCACGCACTAGCCGAGACAAATCTTTCTTTAAGACGTCTTTAGGTTGTGCCATAGGCCTTAAGAGCTGGTGCGCGGATAGACCAGGGGACATGTCGTAGAGGCACCTCCGACTCGCTTCGAGAGAAGTTTGCGCATCACTACAACGCTACGCCAAGTTCACTCTAACCTCGGCAACCTTCGAATTAACATTGGTGGAACTTTGAAACGACCATGCATCACCTCTCTCTCCCGAGTAGAACTCGTATATTTTTAAGACGATAAACTACAGGATTGTTTTCAGCACTATAATGGCAACAGCTCACGAAATATAAATTAAACGAAAAAAATAAAAAAAAAAAAATGATATCAGGCTACGCACTATGATTTTCCTCTTGCTTTAAGTTTATGAAGAGTCTACTACAGTTATTTTCTAACCCAAGACCGTGTTTTAAGGCTATTTCCGCAACGAACCCCCACATATTCAAAAACTCTCACCCCCTTTCCTTTCCGGCTGCCCTCTGACATCCACAACAAGCAGCACAAGTACCCGAGAGCAAGTAGCGGACATCCATTACAAACTACGTCTGGCGGTTCGCCCTCCAAGTTATACATCCAACGACATCTCGATGAAATAATGGCCCTGCTAGACCGAAACCAATCAGGGCATCCCATAAAGAAAAATGCGTTCGTCCACAAGCTTTATGGAATGCTTAATAACTCCAAGCTATCGGACCTTATATGGTGGAGTGGCAGTCCAGAAGGCCACACATTCTCCCTCAAACCCAGCAAAGAATTTGCCCTAGCGCTCAATGGCTACTTCAAACATGGAAATATTGCAAGCTTCGTGCGCCAGCTACATATGTATGGCTTTCACAAGGTGAGTGATCCACACGCATCATCACAGTTAGCTAGCGACCGAGCGCCATCAGTCTGGGAGTTCCGCCACTCTTCTGGGAAGTTCAAGAAGAATGATGAGAGCTCATTGGCCTACATCAAAAGAAGATCGCAGCTGATTCCCTCCAGAAACCCTGTCATAGACAATAGTCTAGGGCCCGTGAACACCCATTCGGACGTGCGCTTTGTCGGCCCTACCGGCATGAGTGTCCACGGCATGCACTACCCCAAGCATTATCAACCTCACCCCGTCCCGTCCCTTAACGCACATCATGCTTATGTATCATATCCGAATCTGACTGATATCAATGGATCGTTATATTCGTCAAGTGTGGTCCCCGCGCCGCAGTACAGCGACCTGCAAGGCTACTATTACCAACAAAATCCCCATTTCGCTGCTAACTCCACCTTTGACTCGCCCCTATCTCATGACTCGATGACACTGCACTCTGGTAGAAGCCGTGTCAATGGAGGTGGATTTATCAACAGTGGAAATACTGTTTCCCTACAGCCTTTTATTGACAATCGGAACAAATCCTCCCAGCATCTTCTACGGCCTACTCAACAGTATCGACTCGATGGGCCCCCGCAAGGTCATTTTCAAGAAGGAAGTTCTTCACAATCTTTGCAAGGGGCGCCCTTTCAATCCTCTGCATTTTCGCCTTTAACGGCACATAAAGTTCTGCCTGGGTCTGAGTCCCGCCTTGTTTCCCACAATGCATTACTGTCTCGACAAGTTTACGAATCGCAAGTTGAAGCTGCCCAAAGATCAACACCTGAAGTGCCTCTGAAGTCGGCCACCAATACAGCGTTGGCTGCTTCCGAAGGCGATCTTTCGCAATATACTTTGGTGCCGACTAGTGAACGGCCAGCCTCTCCCTTTGCACCCAAGCCAATGGGAATGTCGTCATTATCTTCCTATAGCGTAATGTCCAACGACTTGTCTGCAACACATGCCATTCGAAACGAATCCAATCCGTCTGTCCCTGGAGAAGCCACGACATCGCCCACAAACTTTACATTCAGAAGACCGTTTTCCATGCAAAGTAGAGAAAGGCAAAGAAACCCTTCTCTCTTGTTTGATCCTTTGACTGTTGTGGGTAAAAATAGCCCCAGACCGCTGGTGGGTAATTTGAAGGGGACTAACTTCGACATCAAATTGCCACCTTTGAACTCTTGGCAGTCTCCGGCAAGCAAAGACCAGGCATTCAAAGACGAAACCATGAAGCAATCAATATCAGCAGAAAGCGGTATGAATGAAAAGTTCATTGCTGCGAGA
>NKZN01001731.1:0-43412 GCA_002374485.1 Metschnikowia santaceciliae
TACTACTCCTGGACGACACTGTTCATGTCAGATCTGCCATAGGTAGTGCTCTACCTATTTAGGTATTATGAAGCCTCTCTTTCTAATACTTTATATTAGGCCTTCTACCCAGCGAGCCACCAGCCAGCTACCAGCACGCACTTTTTCTAGAACAGCTATATAAGCACCTGAGATTCCTCCTTTTGATGGACCATCGGCGAATGAACATAGTAAACAGAGTACCTGACTTAATCGGAGTCTAACAGTTCATATTAGATTTTCATACTGTTCAAGCGATCAGAGCACTAGTTATTAGACAGCCAAGTAGCAAAGAATAAGCACTACACTACATACTACACTACACTATACACTATTCAACATACTTACTATATAATACACTATGGTACACAGTATAGTAAACAGTCAACTAAAGTGACTGGGATGTAGAGGTGCAGTTCGTAGTTAGATCTATAGAATACTGGGTGACTGCTGATACGCTGATATGCTGAACTTGTCTGTTTCTGAACTTAATCTCTAGACCCATATCATTCTATGCTCTACCACATATTATCTACCACATATTATCTACCACATATTATCTATGTTATATTATGATCCTGGTAAGTATGGTCGAACATTTAGTAGTCAGTGAATTCATTAGTAGTCAGTTAAGTCATGTAGTAGTAGTAGTAGTAGTAGGCAGCTTCAAGAGCTTGATATTAGTTGGAGGCTACTTATGCTCTGGTGAGTATGAGTCTGATACCACTCTAATAACACGGTCCTCCAACTACGGTTCCTTCTAGTTAATTTAACTGGGATATGGTTTCTGCTTCTTTACATGTACCTTCTCTGGCTATTCTCTGGCTATTTCTAGGTATCGTCTAGGTATCCTTTGATTTACATTGTTAGATATCTTCTTGCACGATTACAACGTTTATTTGTTGCCTGAAATACCTGGTAGAGCTTGTAGAGGTTACATGTTCATGTGAGCATCAGAACTGCCTACCTCTCTAATACTGTTTCTGTACTGCTACTATACTATGTAATGGGTGGTGATAACGCAGATACCGTGGGCCTGGTAGTAAATCTGACCACGAAGCATGGTCTAATAATCTCTGGTAGGATATATATTTTGTCAACCATAGTAGTCTCTAGTCCTGCCATAGTCCTACCATATTCTCTTGTAGTTTCTAGTAGTCCCTAGTCTCTACTAGTCTCTAGTCTCGACCTTAAGGGTTCATACCAATACCAGTTTTTATAACCATCCCAGTTTTATTAACCACGCCAGTGCTCATACCCAATACCCACTATAGTTTCATAAGAACTAGTTTCCGGTATAGGGTTGAGAATTTGCACCCATACAGTTGCACCCGTGCACCGCGCACGATGAGTGAAAAGATTTTTTCTTCCCTATTTCACCTTTCGACATCAACTCTTTTCTTAACACAATGGTATGTTCATACACGTAAACCAGTCCTTCTGCATGTACCGATCTGGTTGTGTGTCATAGAAGTGGATCCGTTTCTTTAATCTATTCATGTCAGGGGCTATCTCGCGGTCGACATGGAGTCCTCCCCCCGACACACGCAGCATGCGCTGATTTCATGTCATGTCGGCCCTGAGACTCTTCTACCATAACATCTTTAGTTTTCAAGAATGTGCTTCCACTTCTTGGATCACCGGCTGAGTATCTTGCGATACTGTAGAGTGAAGTTTTGTATCTCGAACCTCAACTAACTCAATGACACAGCCCTCTTCCAAGAAAGTTGCCCCTAACCCTTTGGCACCAAAGGCTGAACCAAAAACCACCGACGCTCCTACCAGAAGCTTCGGTATTGGCCAAGCCATCCGCCGTAAGACTGACTTGAGTGCTTACGTCAAGTGGCCCAAGTATGTCAAATTGCAGAGACAAAAGAAGATCTTGTCCATGAGATTAAGAGTCCCTCCTGCAATTGCTCAGTTCCAAAACACCTTGGACAAGAACACTGCCACCCAAACTTTCAAGTTGCTTAACAAATACAGACCTGAGACTTCCACCGAGAAGGAGGAGAGATTGACCAAGGAGGCTGCTGCCATCGCCGATGGTAAGAAGGCTTTCGACGTCTCCCCAAAGCCTGTCGTTGTCAAGTACGGTTTGAACCACGTTGTTGGTCTTATCGAGAACAAGAAAGCTAAGTTGGTGTTGATTGCCCACGACGTTGACCCTATTGAGTTGGTCATCTTCTTGCCTGCTTTGTGTAAGAAGATGGGTGTCCCATACGCCATCATCAAGGGTAAGGCTAGATTGGGTTCTGTTGTCCACAAGAAGACCTCTGCCGTTGCTGCTTTGACCGAGGTCAGACCAGAGGACGAGGCTGAGTTGGCTAAGTTGATCTCTACCATCAACGCCAACTTCATCGAGAAGTACGATGAGTCCAGAAGACGCTGGGGTGGTGGTATCATGAGTGACAAGCACTACCGTAAACAAGCTGAGAAAGCCAAGAAGTTGGAGGAGGCCGCAGCCGCAGAAGCCAAGGCTTAAGCATTCAACCTTTTACACTTCTTATATAACCATCATACACGTCTAATATCTGTTAAACGTAACCCGTAATAAAGTAACAACTCACCACACGGAATTCACACTTGAAATTAGCACACGAATTAATCTTTTCCTGCATATAGTTACGTTATGCAATACCCGTTCTTTATTTCCTGGTCTTTGGTACTAATTCATTTGCTTTTGTTTACAACCATTGAATTGATTTGACCATAAACGGTTTCACTCTGATATTTTTGGTGTATTGAGTTTCCGTCAAGTCACGTGTGTCTGTGACTGCTAATTGCCCGCGCACGACTCATTTTTTTCCCTCGCACACTCGCTCGAGTGGAAAAAATATCACCGGTTTCTTGAACCTCTCTTTAGCTCTCCATACAAACGGTATGTTCTTACAGTCGCCGCTGTGATCAACTTCCCAGTGGAAACTCACCCAAATCATGCCTCCATCTACCTTCAAAGCCCGTGCATGCTAAGTCCCAAACCATCGGCTCCAATCACGACATTTTTAAGATTTTTTGTTCAGCCAATGAGCTCAATGAAAAAGAGTCAAACTCTAAAATGGACCTCATATTGAAACATAATGAACACCGCCGAAGAACCGCTGAATAGTCCAATATTCAATGATTGATAGAGGTGTCATCTCGAGCCGTATACTAACCATCAGAAATGTCTAAGTCTAAGAACCACACCAATCACAACCAGAACAAGAAGGCTCACAAGAACGGTATCAAGAAGCCTAAGACTTACAGACGCAGATCGTTGAAGTCTGTTGACTGCAAGTTCAGAAGAAACCTCAGATACGTTGAGAAGGGTAACGCCAGAGTTCTTGCCGCTGCTGCCGCCAAATAAATTTGAAGGCTATGTGTATAACTGTACTTTAAGTTCCCAATGATACTTCTATGCTAATATATTGTAGACTCATTTGTTGTAGACTCATTTGTTGTAGACTTATTTGCTGTAGATTTATCTGCTGCAGGCTGTTATTTGCTGCCCTTTATACACTTGATTAGGGATAGGTCTGCGACTTGCTGTGCGATACATATGTATCCTAAAACATATTGCGCCGCTGCACGAATCCCATGCAACAGCAATGCAAATGCAGCTTGGCAACATCCAAACTGCATTCCTAGGCAATTGTGGCGTCTAGTTCCCTATTACAATACTCACTATAACCAAGATCTATAAAAGGTAGGAGAATTGCAACCCTCCTTACGGCTACCAGGGACAATACCACAATATATAAGATAAGTGGTTGTTTCAGTACATCTGATTACAAATTCACAGCGCATGCATACCGCATGGGAGGGGCGTCGTTTTTGTGAGCTAATGGGAATATGTAGCGTGGGACAGCCCCTACTTTGGCACTCAAAACAATTCTGAAGCGCGGGAGGTGGCGAGGCTGCAAAAAGTGCCCCCCATCTGTTACACAAGGACAAAACCGCCGATGCTTTATAACAACGCCTCATTGCTCTCGGTTGAGAATTTGTGTTCCAATTTTTATACCAGGCGAAATTCCAAGATTATATAATGACCTCATCCAAAGTATTTATTTCAAACCTCAACTACTCCACCACAGAGGAGGAATTAAGAACCTACTTGGGAAGCGAAGCGTATGTTAAAATATATCGATTTACAACCAATGAACAGCCACTAATTTTTTAGAACCAATGTCTTCATCCCCAATTATTTTGTGGGCTTCAGAAGCCTGAGAGCTAAGCCCTTGGGCATTGCTTACGCCGACCTTCCAAGCCCTGAGGCTGCTGAAGAGTTCATCAACAAGTTCGACGGAGTCCCATTCAAGGAGAGAAAGCTCAGAGCAAGACCACATGTGCCATTTGTTCCAGATGCCAATAAGAAATTGGGCCCCAAGTCGTCTTCGTTGTATTCTTTGTCGAAGCAGGTTCCAGGCAACAAAACCTCAAGTGTGAATAAAGAAGAGCCCCAGAGCCCTAAAGAGCAGGAATACTCCACCAATAGCATTTTCGTTAAGGGCCTCAAGGCCAAAACAAGCGAGTCCAATCTCCGGGAATTCTTCAAGGACTACAACCCTACCGAGGTGAAGATCCAGAAACTCAGAGGATGGATCAGAGGTTTCAAGAACCGTGCCTACAACGCAGTGGTGACCTTGGATCTTCCAGCTGACAAGAGCATTGACGAGGTGATTGAGGAGTCCAAGACCAGAAAGAACGAGTGGCAGTTCTTGAATCTCATGAAAGCATACGCCATCAAAGAGAAGAAGAGCGCCGTGGACGGAGCTGAAACTGAGGCCAAACTCGCCGTATCAGAGGTCAAGGATTCCAAAAAGCCTGGTGAGAAGCTTGCAGACACGCAAGAGTCTAAGGAAGCACCAAAAGAGGAATCCACCAAGTCTGGCGGAAAGCTCGTAGCTACAGCAGCATCCAAGGAAACACCAGAAACGGAGGAAGCTAAGTCGGCCGCAAAGGAAAATGAAGTGGAGTCCGCGGCCACCGACACGCCCCAGGACGACAGTGCAGTACTCGAGGACATCAAGTCTTCAGCCGAAAACGTGGTGATTTCCAAGAGTTCGGGAACCGATCAATAAGCTGCAAGTTTCCAACAAGAAACCCAAGTTTCCAGCACGAAACCCAGGGTTCGTCTAATCAGCAGCCCCGCTGCGCTGTATAATTTCTAATACAAACCTAGATTACTATCGGTGCACCATTACTTTTATACATTGAAACTAGCACGTAGCTTAATCCTTCGTCTTCTGGGTACCTCTCAACAAACCCGTTCTTCTGGCAGCAATCAAACCAGCCTTTTGACCTGGAACAGCGTTTCTCGAGATGGTAGAGGCCTTACCAATGTGTTGATGGTTACCACCACCGTGAGGGTGATCAACTGGGTTCATGGCCACACCTCTGGTTCTTGGCCACGAGTTTCTCTTGGCCTTGTACTTGTGGAATGCTCTACCGGCCTTCAACAATGGCTTGTCGATTCTTCCTCCACCGGCAACAACTCCAATGACACCTCTAGCGTTGGAAGAGATGATCTTCTTGGCTCCGGATGGCAACTTGACTCTGGTCTTACCCTCGTCTGGGTTGTGTCCGATGATGATCACGTAGTTACCGGAAGTTCTACCCAAAGAACCCTTGTCTCCTGGCTTCTCTTCGACGTTGGAGACAATGGTACCTTCTGGACAAGCACCCAAAGGCAAGACGTTACCGACGTTCAACGAAGCCTTGGCTCCACAGTAGATGAACTGTCCGGTGTAGACACCCTCGTTGGCAATGAAGATCTCCTCTCTCATTCTGTACTTGTATGGGTCTCTGAAAGCGACTTTGGCCAAAGGAGCACCTCTACCGGAGTCATGGATGATTTGCTTGACGACTCCACGGATGTAACCTTTACGTTCGGAGTAGTCCAAGTCTCTCAACTTGGCAGCACCCTGTCTCAATCTGGTGTTGGCAGTGAAAATCGAGCCTCTACCCTTTCTCTGGTTACGAATAACTCTACCTGGGAACGTTAGTATGGCGAGGATGAAGAGTACAGCGTGACGGAGTGTACCATGCTGTAAGTGGCCTGCTGGTGGTCTATTTAGACATACCCATTGTTAGTGATTGGCAATAACTTTGACTGGTTGGGAATGCGCTAGTCTAGAGTGAAGTTTTTTCGTGCGTACGTCCTGCACGATGGGCATTGACTAGGGCCCCAGCCCTCACTGAGTGTTCATCACGTGACCACGTGTATTTCTTCTAATACATAATTATCACCAGTGCAGTCATATAATAGTAGTGTTTTGGGTAGTCGTATATAGTAGTAATGAATTGGGTTAGTGGTAAGTTGTCGTGGTGTGGTAGTGTGTAATGCATAGTGTAGTGTGTGGTGTATAGTGTGTAGTGTAGTACTATACTGTACTGTACTGTTAGTACTGTAGCACTGTAGAGAAGTGTAGTAGTGTTTTAATAATACACTCTATTCATTTAATTGCCATGATAATGGTATGGTACTACAGTGGTGTAGTAGTGTAGTAGAAGTATATTGGCGTGGTATACAGTGTAGTGTAGTGTACTGTAGTGTACTGTAGTACTGTAGTATTGTAGTGTACTGTAGTGTACTGTAGTACTGTAGTATTGTAGTGTACTGTAGTGTACTGTAGTACTGTAGTATTGTAGTGTACTGTAGTGTACTGTAGTACTGTAGTATTGTAGTGTACTGTAGTGTACTGTAGTACTGTAGTATTGTAGTGTACTGTAGTGTACTGTAGTACTGTAGTATTGTAGTGTACTGTAGTGTACTGTAGTACTGTAGTATTGTAGTGTACTGTAGTGTACTGTAGTACTGTAGTATTGTAGTGTACTGTAGTGTACTGTAGTACTGTAGTATTGTAGTGTACTGTAGTGTACTGTAGTACTGTAGTATTGTAGTGTACTGTAGTGTACTGTAGTACTGTAGTATTGTAGTGTACTGTAGTGTACTGTAGTACTGTAGTATTGTAGTGTACTGTAGTGTACTGTAGTACTGTAGTATTGTAGTGTACTGTAGTGTACTGTAGTACTGTAGTATTGTAGTGTACTGTAGTGTACTGTAGTACTGTAGTATTGTAGTGTACTGTAGTGTACTGTAGTACTGTAGTATTGTAGTGTACTGTAGTGTACTGTAGTACTGTAGTATTGTAGTGTACTGTAGTGTACTGTAGTACTGTAGTATTGTAGTGTACTGTAGTGTACTGTAGTACTGTAGTATTGTAGTGTAGTGTAGTGTACTGTAGTACTGTAGTATTGTAGTGTACTGTAGTGTACTGTAGTACTGTAGTATTGTAGTGTACTGTAGTGTACTGTAGTACTGTAGTATTGTAGTGTACTGTAGTGTAGTGTAGTCATTCTATTTTTATAAGCATTAAAGAATGGTTAACTCCCACATAATTCACTACATTGACCGTAATAAACTCCAGTTCTTTGTATTAAAGCACTGTTTTATAGACTGAATTCAGTAGTGTAAAAACAACACCTTTCACGATTGCAGCCATTTACCTCATTAGTAAAAAGAGAATCAAAGTGCTGGTTGACGATCTACCATACCTGTGTATACCACAAATCTATGATCATCTCTGTCTGCCTGATCCTTCCACTTATTCCACTTCTGATTTGTATGTGATTCGACTTCATTTGTCTAGTTAGTCTAGTTAGTCAAGTTGGTCTAGTTAGTCTGGTTAGTCCATGTCTATCTGTCTGGTCAGGTACGTACACAAATGCCTTAGTAATTCCCTGACTGAATCAGCAATTGTGGACTTGGCTGTCTTGATAATATGAACAAGCTCACACCGAAGTATTCGACAAGTGGTTGTTTCTTCAATTCCACTACCAAGTGCTATGATCTGACATATCTTGATAACCTTAAATGGTCTGATATCTTGATTCCTGATAGCCCTGCTTAATCTTGGTTGGTTCCTCCATCTTGCTTGATTAATGCACTCACCATCCGGAGCCGCGTCTCACTCTTACTCCAATGTACCTCGTAAACTCATCAAACAACTCGTTCAACTCATCCTTAGTAAACTGCAGAAGCTTCTGCTCCATGGAAACAGAGTCGCCCTGAGCATTGAGCAACTTCTCTGCATCCTCCGGGGTCAAGCCGTCCGATTGGATGATCTCCTTCAACTCGTCACTTGGCTCGTTGGCCACGATCAACTCGTAGAACTCGCAGAGCTGGAATAACGCCGAGTTTGAAAGGTCTAAAAGCTCGCCTTTCGTCTGCGGGAAAACCAGCGGTGCTTCTGTTCCGTCTCGGTTACACAACGGAGCAAGTTTGGCCGACGCAGGGCTGGACTCCGAGATATGACCATTATGGTTTCTCCGGATCGTACGTTCTTCAAGATAATCCAACTGTCCTTGTAGTTCACATACCAACTGGACGATATCCTCGTTTGTAGCGTAATCCTCGATATCGAACGTCTGACGCTTGGGTTGGCTGTCTAGCAGCGACATTTTGGATTTAACGTCCGAGAGTTGCATCTCCATTACCTGCTTGCCTGTCTTTGCAATGACCTCGCTCTGCTTCTGGACCAAGTCTGCCAATTCCTGGACCTTCTTTTCCAATTCACTCGACATAATGTAAAGTTTGGGTGGGTGCGGTTCTTTTATAACGCAGTAGTATAATAGTAGTGGTGCGTCGCAGCAATGTGACCGCGACTACGCAGCCCCATGCTGTAGGTTTAACGTGTTGAACTTGTGAGCCACATCTGAAACAACAAACGATTGGTTAAGGAATGTTTTAGACCTAAATCTCTGTGTTGATGTTTCAGAATATGTTTTTGTGTTGATGTCTCATAATATGTTTTTGTGTCAATGTTTTAGAAGTGTGCGTTTGTGTTGATGTTGTAAATTGTGAATGTATTTAATGCCTCAAAGATATGTGTTTAAATAGTTGTGAAAGCGGCACTGCTGCATTGTTCTAAGCATAATAACTACTCCACCAGTACTATCCCGCTCCATATCCAGTCCAACCACAGTAAGGAACAGAGCAGATCAATAACAGGGAAAAAGAAGGTATAAATAGACATAATGGAGTCGACTTAGTGTTTTAACACAAATTGATTTCTAATAGCCATTGGGACCACTACATGCTAACTTCAATCCAGCTTGAAGTAGAATGTCCCAGAAATTCCTCACCACTTATCTACTGATGCAAACACTCCAAACACTTATGCTCCACGGACTCCTAAGACGAGTGTCCCAGAACTGCCAGGTATACTTTATACTCCATTCACGAGGTATGTGACCACTAACTTAAATACTGTTTCAGGATCTAGAACAGATACTTCATTTTTATTCTCGGGCTTTAAGTAGCACCAGAGATTACTCACAGGTAAGGTCAGCGTAAGAGTACTTAAAGTGATCTACATACTGAGGTATTAGAAGTGTAGCAGTACTTAATCAGGATCTGTATTTCAGTCTGATACATTTGAGTTTATGAAATAAAACTCATACTCAAATTCTATTTTTGTTGCCAGCTGCATGTGGCAGCCAGTGCGCCGATTAGTCCGAGCCGGTGCATAAATATTCCTCGTTCCGCCCAGGTTCCGCTCCTTGCCAAGATCCAGTGCACCAAAATTACTATAACCATTTAGAGGTCAAGAAATGTCGGAAATGTTAATAGCCTAAAAAAATGTCGGGAATTTTCGAAATCAAAGAATTGTGGAAATATCTGAAATACAGAAAATATGGGCAAGAGTTATACAGGGTCTGGTGAAGCTGGATGCAACCTTATTTACCTTATGGAAATGTACAGTCTGTTGTCATGAACTATAGAAATAAGGCATAGGAAGGGGAAGGACAAAGAGGGGAAGGACAACGGAGGGATAAAACAAAGAAAAAAACAAAGAAAAAAACAAAGAAAAAAACAAAGAAAAAAACAAAGAAAAAAAATAGAGTAAAAAAAAGAGAAGAACAAAGAGAAGAATAAAGGAGAGAGAGGATATGAAATGGATATGAATGGGGGCAGGGTAAGGAGGGAAGGGGTGACCAATAATGGGATGTAAGCAAGACAATATTAGGGATAGCATGCACGATGCATAATAGCATCAAACCCCACGGATGGAGATATCGATCTTGGCCCCGCGCAGCCGGGATGGCCCAATAACTGATTTCTTAGATAAAAAAAAACCGGTTTTAGGTGCTGGAATGGGCCTCATTAGACAAGAAAAAAACCCTCGGGGGATGCATAGAGCGCGGAAAGGTCTTGGTTTCTTAGCTCTTTTATGCGCAGCCTCTTAAAGTACGATTTATTGGCTCTCCTGCCGTACTGCTGCACAGGCAAAGGCCGAACATGGACCTGGGTTGGGGTTCCATATAACCAGACCACTTCGCCAAGAAGTTCTGACCCCAAATTCTCACTAACCAACCAAATTTTATTGACTACCACTACTACTAAATTTAAACAATCAAGCTCCATCAACTACCCACTATTACACTATGTTTATTGCTAGATCTATAGTGACGTTTTTCATCTCCACGGTTGCATTCATGTTCCTCATGTTGGCCAATTTGAGTGGGGCCAATGCTCCGTTTGTCAGAAACCTATACCTTTCCAAAATCCTGGATCAGTGGGGCCAGTACATCTGGACCTTGTATAATTTCTGCTCGTATGACGGGAAGGAGCTCACGGGCACCGGCACATGCTCGGCCCGAAAGCCGGCTTACCCTTATGAGCCCTTCAAATGGAGTTCTGGCTTCACGCGTCTTTCAACCTACAAAAACGGGTCCAAGGCTGCATATGCCTTTATCTTGATAGCTTTGATTGTTACCATTATTGCCAATGTGTTTGCCATTGCAGCATTTGTTAAGAGATCCACCAAGCTCTTTAACGTCTACAGAGCTTGCACGGGTAGTGCATTGCTCCTGATTCTTTTGGGTGCCATGTTAGACACGGCCCTTCACAGGTACGGAGTCAAGAGGGTCCAAACCGATGGGGTTTACACGGCCCAATTGGGCAAGACCATGATTGCGTTCTTATGGCTTCCTGTGGTGTTGCTTGCAGCCTCATTATTCATATCCTTTTTCTGGAGGGTCGACCAGAGACCCAGCCACGTCGAGGAAATGGTTACTGACAATTACGACCATAACCCCTTCAACAAGGAGAGAGAGTATATGTAAGAATATTAGAATATATGGAATTTATGGAATATATGGAATATAGGAATTCTAAGGAATTATATGGATGGAGTTGGAGAATAAATTGAAGGAGAATATATAATCCTAAGAGATACATGTAAGGAGGAGTTAAAACATATAAAATTGAAGGATATCTAATTCTAAGGAAAATATATGGTTTTAAGGATAGCGTGTCATGTTTGGAAAAAAATCAATTCCATGGGGAAAATCTAATTCTAGGGAAATATATACTTGTAGGAAAATATGGATTTGTAAGTAAGTTATTGGTATACTGTAGATACTTGAGGTTAGACTGTCATATCTAGTGAAACCACAAGCCATAGAGCGAAAATGTCTCCTGGGGTTTGCGAGTATATCAAACTTCACCCACAAGACTAACTTTAACCTCTCATGGTGTTCTCTATAGACTACACTCTACTCTACTACACCATACTCTACTCTGCTACACTATATAATACTACGCTACACTATACAGCAGAATAATTAACTCTGGTCTACATTCCCCACTCTACTAGTCAATTTACTAATACTGGTAACAATTCTGCACTCACTACAAAGTACAATAAATGATAGAATAAAGAGAATAGATGATAGAATAGTGATAGTTTCAGATCCAACATAGGTAGTGATCTACCTATGGAGGTATTATGAAGTGTCTCTGCCCGATACTAACAAGGGCCATTGCAAACGCCGTATCACGGCGTCCGGCCTTCGGTAATGATGACCTTTTTTTCGAAGAAGCTAGAACAATCATCACCATTTCTCTGGTGAAGAATTTATCACTGTCACGTTTTTTTTCAATTGTTATATAAACTGCACTGGTTCCCAAATACATAACTTAGTACTTTACGTTCAACAAGAATCTAACAGATAAAATAATGATTGAATAATGACAGAATAAATGATGATATGAAATACCATGAAATGATAAAACGTGATGACATTACAGTGTTTTTCAAAACTATTCAAACCAGCGCGCCAAAATGTTTCGAACCAAGGAGACAAAAAGTTTCGTACCCCTTCGCACAGTCTTTCAAACCAAATGGACAAGTTGTTGTATACAGGATAACAAGGAAACCAATTCAGTTCCGTCCGTTTTGAACCTTGACTGGTATTGCAAGACTCCCAAATGTAGTACATATGAGGCAATCATCNTTGCAAGACTCCCAAATGTAGTACATATGAGGCAATCATCCAGATTTAAGGTTTCAGATGAAGGTTTTTTTCTATTCGAGAAATTGGGGGGGTTTCTTAACTTATGCCTGGCATCCTATATGCTGCACTAGGCTATAGAAATAACCATTCCTACCTGGGATTACCAGCCAATGAATATACCCAGAGTACAAAACAAAACGGAACTAACACTCTATATACTCCATATAGCTTCCATATAATAAAAAAAAAGAATTTTTCGAAAAAACTTGACTTCACCATTGGCTTTAATATTATGACTATTCACCGTTATATGGTATCCTGTATATAATGCGTGTGATTGCTCTTTTTCAAAAAAAGACTGGGGCCACATCAAACCCGAGAATTTTCCACTGAAACTTCTACTAGTGAGTTAGCCAATTTGTAAAGTCTCATTTATATTCTTTTCAAGGAATTTTATGGTGTTTTCGATTTTTAAGCGCTCTTTGAATGTTTCTATTGTAGAGGAAGTCACTATTCTCATTTATCTATCAATATTCTACCGCACTACAAACTGAAAAGACAACTAAACACCAATTACTCCCTACACTAAAAATCCTAATATAATTATAAATTTTCATGAAACAATGAGCCTTTTAAGAGTAATTTTTACTAATCTTCAAATGTCTGTAAACTCAAAAAAAAAAATATGTTCCGGTATTAATTGCCAGTATCACCCCAATACTCACTTCAGTACCCAACTAAGCTGAACAAACAGACACGTGAACAGATAGAAGCACTTTGAATGCTTTGAAAGGAAAGTATAGCATCCTATATAAAACCTGTATAGAACATATATAGAACCCATATAAACCTGTATATAAAGACCCTCTCCACCCCAAGTTTGGATCTGACGATCTGTTAATCGGACAATCAGAAAATCTGTCGATCTATGGGGAACTTTCGCACCTGAGCTTGGCCAAATCCGTTCCTGCATGGGCCTTTCTCCGCGCTTTTCCGGCATCTCCGCAGGGTCAGGCGCGGACTCCACACGTCGGCTGTGTTCCTTTGCCATATGCGAAGTCCATGTCGTCATCACTGGTCACCAAGTAGCCGACCCACGTTTCAACACAATTAAATTTTTATTATTAGATTATTAGATTACAGTTTGAGTCGTCCGTGACTTAGCGTATAGGAGTAGATTCAAAGCATTTTATTAGTAATTCATTAGGATTGGGGTACCTAAGCCGTCTATACTCTGTCTACTCTTGTATATACTAGACTCGCGGTGCGTTTGAGACATTCCAGGGTCGTCATGCTGCTCCTCTACCTAGCAAGCGACGTTATGCAAGTGATGTTCAGGACTCTTTACGTACACACCCGAAGTATATAACCAGGCATTCCCCAGCCAGTTGTACTGCTCAAAATAAATACCAAGAAAAGACAAGAATATTTATATCACATTATTACTTAGTTGTCATCTGAGTACTAAGAGAATATACCATTACTTTCATACACCTATTGATCACTGATACATTATAATGGCAGGTCTGAAGATAGAATTGCTGGCCCAGAAAGAGAAGACGGACGGCTCCGAGGTCAGAGCAAATACTCTACAAAAACTACAAGACCTCGTGGACAAAGACGTGCAGAGGAGCCACAAACAGGACCGCATCATCGAGAGAGACGGCAACCAGAGCCCGCTATACGATACCGATGGCTTCAAGATCCCCGTGGGGAAGGTTCCACTAGATGGGCAATTCACCGTCACGGAGGTGGAGGAGTTGGTGCTTTTGGGCCAGGAAGAGGGCGACCTCAACGATAATATCCAGGTCAAGGTGGATAACAAGACGCTGAACTTTAGTCAGTTGGTGATCATCGAGCCGGACGAAAAGGACGATGAGAAAGACTCCGATGTGAGTTCTGCGGATAATAAGTAGTCCACTGCACCTATACATATATATATAGATTTGCGCCCCTTGGGAATTACGGAATTATGGAATTATGAAATAGAAATCAAGAATATGAACGCACTTAACAAATCAACTTCCTTTTTTTCCCTCTTTTTATCGCTTGTCTGAGGTTTCCTAGTATTTGTTCGGGTTATACTCTGCTCCTGCATACACCCACAGCGCTCTCTACCTAGACATCAGCTGTATACACCCACGTCCCACTCCACATGCAACGAGATCTTCTACGAAAGCCCCTCCATGTGGTGGCGTGTCTAGGTCTCGTTCTCCTAGTGTCTACAACATGGCTCTATCTCCAGGCGTGGGCTGAGGCTGCCGATGTCAACTCGTGTAAGAGTGTATACATGTACCCATCCTATGCCCGGATCAAGTCTTTCGACGACTCCCACACCAAGTTTGCCTCCAAATACTCCCTCTACATTTATCGTGAGCAAGGCATGGACCCTGTGCCCAACTCTGACTCGGAGAACAAGGGCTTTGAGATCCTCGATGGTATTCCCGTTCTCTTTGTTCCTGGCAACGCAGGTTCTTTCAGACAAGTCCGGTCCATAGCCGCCGAGGCTGCCAACCTTTACTATGATGAAAACATAAATGTGGTGGAGAATGAAAACGTCAAGAACTTGGATTTCTTTGCCGCTGACTTCAACGAGGACTTCACCGCTTTCCATGGGCGCACTTTACTCGACCAGGCAGAATACTTGAATGAGGCCATCCGCTTTATCCTCCTGCTCTATGCCCATACAAAAAACCCCCCGAAATCGGTCTTGATCTTGGCCCACTCCATGGGTGGTATTGTTGCTCGGGTTATACCCACTCTACAGAACTATACCCCGGGTTCCATAAATACCATAGTCAGTTTGGCTTCACCACATTCGGTGCCCCCGCTTACCTTTGACGGGGACATACTTCTGATATACCTGACCATTGATCGATACTGGTACCGAGCATTTAAAGACGAGACCTTCAAGGATTATGGAGCCTTGGATAATATCTCGCTCATCTCCATCACTGGTGGGCTTACGGATACAGTGTTGCCTGCAGACTATACCACTCTTGGCTACGTTGTACCGCCATCAAATGGCTTTACGGTTTATACAACCGGAATACCGAACGTATGGACTCCCATGGATCATTTGGCTATTGTGTGGTGCAGACAGCTCCGAAGAACCATCCTGAAAACCTTATTGGAGGTTGTGGACTTCACTTCACCTTCGCGTGCTTATTCATTAAAGAAGAGAATGTCTGTGTTCAAAAAGAACTTCCTTTCGGGTTTCGAAGAGTACTATTTACTGGACATCCTTGAGGAAAACCGCATGACTTCCACTTCCTTTAAACTCGATGCCAAAGACGTTGCAGTGAACCTTGCTACTCACGAGACTTGGAAATCATTAGATACCAAATCAAAAGAGAACAAATTTACTCTTTTACCCCTTAGCAATACCTCATCTGTGCTGGTGATTAGAGGGGGCAAGAAGCGGGAACATGATGAAAACATCGAGGTTTATTTGTGTGACAACGAGGGAACTGCTGATGAGTCCGTGGTGTTCACCAGTGAGAAGACGTCCAAATTTTTAGAGTTGTTTTGTGTGGACATCATGTCGGAGCTTCATTCGATCCCTAGATCTGCAAAGGACACAAAGACTTTGGAAGAGTCAGCTTTCGACGGAGAAGTCGCTCCTTTCCAAGCATTATCCTACAACAAGGACCAACTACGGGGATTTGAGACTGTATTGGTGGTGGATAAACGAACAAAGTACCCCAAAGATGACTTTGTCATTGTTCTGGTAAGCGAAGAAGACGCATCTGAGATCACCATCAAAAGCAACTTGTGGTCCATAATCCTGAGGGGTGCAGAGACATCATTACTCCACGGCCGGGGGCTTGTTGTGAATGTCCACTTTACTGGTGCATGGTCCAGTCTTTTAGCATACAAGATCCGCATCAAGGATGATAGTGGACCGCTCTTCGAGCCGTTCATCCGTCAATGGCTGTCTGAGCCATATGAAACGAAATGGATCACCAATTTGAGGGGTGAAAAGACTGTTTCCGTCAGTATGCATGGTATTGCACCTTTCACACCTTTCAACACAACCAAAGAAGCAAATGGCCTTAACCTTCAACTATGGGCTGACCCAAAGGCAGGCTTCTCCAATGAAATAGTCACGTCCTTGGAGATAAATCTCTCCATCGATTGGGCATACAGTCTCAAAGTACTTGTGGTGAGATATAGGTTGGCCGTGGTGTCTCATTGTTTGGCAGTGACTCTTCTTGTTATGGTGTTCCAATTACGGAAATACGCCAACACGGGTAAATTCCCCGATTTTTACTATGGGATGTCGAAAATGACTGAGGTTCACAATTTCGTTCCCATCATGTTCATCATATTTCTACTCACCCCGGCCACTCGGCTGCCTGCTGTTCAAAAAGTGTTGAACTGGTTGGATCCCGTCAACCTTCGGATCCCCTTCAATTACGAAGCATCGTCCGATTACAACTACAAAACCAACTCGTTGTATTTGGGATTGGAGGAGACCTCCCTCTCCATTCTTGGTTGTTTATTCTTTGTGATGGCCATTGGAATCAACTGTTTCATGTGTGTTTTCCTTACGACGTTGGGAAGGCTCTTGGCGGGTCTCATGGCATGTATCAGTTCATGTCTTGATAAGAAAAGCTCTGCAATTGAAAAGGAGTCGGGAAAAAGCAGTGGAATCTCCAAGAAAAAGCTCATAGCATCGGCTGTACTCCTCCTCATGATCCCATTTTACTTGCCCTTCCAGTTTGCTTACGTGGTATGTTTCGTCATCCAGATCTTCAGCTGCATCAAGATCATATGGAAGAAGTCGCTGAGGTCCTGGTGGAATTACAATTTCAGCATCTTGATGATCATGTTGTGGGTGCTTCCCATCAACGTGCCCATTCTCATTGTGTTTATCCACAACTTCAACTTGAGCTGGGCCACACCTTTCTCGTCCCACCATAACTTCCTTGCTGTGGCCCCCATTCTCGTTTTGATTGAACTACACAATTTCTATGGGGACGTGATCCCGCTTGGATTCCAGGCCAAGGACAAGCAACCTCGCTTATACATCTTCAACGTCACCATAGCCATCTTGGTGTACACTATAGTGTACAGTATGGTGTACGGAGTCCGGCACGCATTTTGGCTCCATCACCTCTTTAATTTCTGGTGCAGTTGGATGGTGATTGTTTCCATTAGCCAAAACTTAGGCAACGAAAAATAACATAATATATTAATCGAAATCGCAAGATCCAGAATCCCTAATAAGATCCTTTTGTGAACTACTATGGTTTCCAATACAAAAATAAGTTCCATTACTAATATACAAATATACATTACACTGACCAGTCCATGACATGAGTGTGCCGAATAAACAAATGGTAGATCGAAGCAAGGCACTCAGTGCCCCACTAGAATCACATTCTCACAAACATTTTCATCATAATTAGTTAGCAGCAGAAGAGTACTTAGTGACAGCTCTAGTACCTTCAGAGACAGCGTGCTTAGCCAATTCACCAGGCAAGATCAATCTGACGGCAGTTTGAATCTCTCTAGCAGAGATGGTGGACTTCTTGTTGTAAGCAGCCAACTTGGAAGCTTCAGAAGCAATTCTCTCAAAGATATCGTTCACGAAAGAGTTCATAATGGACATGGCCTTTTGGGAAATACCAGTGTCTGGGTGGGTTTGCTTCAAGACCTTGTAGATGTAAGAAGAGTAAGTCTCCTTTCTGGTCTTAGATCTCTTCTTAGCACCCTCGGAAGAGGCGGTCTTCTTGGCAGCTGGCTTCTTCTCAGCTGGGGCTTTGGAGGCTGGTTTCTTCTCTGCTTTTGGGGCCATTGTTGTTGTGTTGTAAAATTAAGTTATCAAAAAATTAAATCAAAGTGCTCTGGGGAATCTCCTCAAATTATATACAACTTGCCACAGAGAGCGTGCAGGGGGAACTCGCGTTCGTTGGTGCGCACCACTCCTGCAAGTGCGCCATTCCTTTCCGCACAACAAGCACCGTAATTTTCGCACCTGACTGTGTATATCTGAGAACTGCCTCGCGCTCTCCGCGTTTTCTCCGGCGTGTTCTTCTCCCCAGCGTGTTCTCCGCGGAACACGCCTAACTTTCCTCGACTTACGTGAATGGTATTGTTTATGTTTGCGTGGCGTGCGAATCTTGGTTTCCGTGAATGGTGCTTGCAGCCTGTTTCAAACTATTGCAGCTAAGCCTTAGGCGTGTACGGTGTAGAAGCGATTGCTGGATCTCCAGCCTTGGGTGTTGCAGTAATTGACTACGGTCAAAGGCTACAGTAATAGATTATGCTGAATTAACTTTGGGGTATGGCAAATTACTCTGCATTGTAATTACTGGTAGTGAATAATTCTAAACCAATTATTCTGGACGAATTAATCAGAACGATTTAATCCAGACAAACTGTTCTGGACAGATTAGTTCTGGAATCTGGATTCTGCATGGTGCAATATTTGTGTATTGATTGAGTGATGTTATGCTGATGCACTGCCTCAGGAGGCTACGCGATACCCAGTTTCTCGCCTGAGCGTAGCAGTCGTGGTGTGGCCCTCTGGCTCCAGCAGCAAATTACAGTGGAGAGGACGACGAGAGGGCAGGGCATTCGCGGTGCATACGGACTGAGAGTTACTCGAGAAAAGCGGTAATTGTCAGTCCAGAAAAAACGCGGGTAAGTCTAAGAATATGCGTAGAGGAGAATCACAGGAGAGATTCGAGGAACGCAGACCGCGCCACGTGCAGGACCGCGCGGGTGCCCAAGGGTTAATGATGCTCACCTCGTAGGCAAACCCCAGTCCTATAAAAGTACTTAAAATCGCACCTGGCCTAAAGTTGTTTTTTTATTTTCTTAATTTAACGAATAAATACAATAAATAATAATGTCTGGTGGTAAAGGAAAAGCAGGATCAGCTGAAAAGGCATCTACCTCGAGATCTGCCAAGGCAGGTTTGACCTTCCCTGTCGGAAGAGTCCACAGATTGTTGAGAAAGGGTAACTACGCTCAAAGAGTCGGTTCCGGTGCTCCAGTCTACTTGACCTCCGTCTTGGAGTACTTGGCTGCTGAAATCTTGGAATTGGCCGGTAACGCTGCCAGAGACAACAAGAAGTCCAGAATCATCCCAAGACACTTGCAATTGGCCATCAGAAATGATGAGGAGTTGAACAAGTTGTTGGGTCACGTCACCATCGCTCAAGGTGGTGTCTTGCCAAACATTCACCAATCCTTGTTGCCAGCTAAGAAGGCTACTTCCAAGGCTTCTCAAGAATTGTAAGTGGATAACGTTTGTGAAAATTGATTTTTCCTGGTGTTCCCTTCTTATAATTGACCCAGTGGCGATATGGTCGCCGTGTGGTTTTGTATATTAGTATGTGGTCAATATAATGTTAAGATATATTTACTTGATTTTAATCTGCTTTGTAGTACAAACTCACGTGACTCAGTGTACTCTCTTTCTTGAACTTGAACTTTTCTACGCACAACTGCACTGTTGATCATGGAGAAGTTCAGCACTTGGAGAGACAAAGGGACGGGCATCTCGCCCTTTCTCCCCGTGGATGTTCCTACGCTGCCACTCAACAAATACATAGTACACCCTCTTCGGTTGGTGGTCAAATGGCCCTTCTTCGTGGTGTTATATGCATTAACGTCGATCATTCCTAAGGCCGCCATCAAGGCGATCTTGAGTCTTTTGTTTTCGCTTAGCGACATTGATATTTCCGTGGAGGGCGTCCGGAAACTGAAGCAGGCAGAGATCTATGCAAAACAGCCCGATGTGGATGATGTTGTGGTGTCGAACTTGGTATCACCTCTTGATATTCTCGTGTTATACCTCATCTCTAAGGTCAACTCCTTGAACTCCATCGCTGTGGTTGTTCCGGTCAAACAGGACTTGTACTTGCTTTCAGTTTGGCAGGCACTTCACATTTGCTTTTCTCCATTGGACAAGGTGCCATCACTCGGCACCAAGGTGACTGGCACTTTGAAGAGCCATGTGCAGGGGAAGTTGGTTGTTTTCTTTGCTGAGGGCACTGCAACCAACAATAAGGCCATCATGAGATTCAGCCCTTTGATAAGTAATGTTTTAGAGCTTTCTCAGCCTACAAAGGTGACTGTTTTGAGGTACTATCCTGGGTCCCTCACTCTTCCTGTCCCACACATGAGTCCCAAGGCATATGTATCAAAGCTCATGGCTGCAGGGGGCAAATCGTATGTGAAGGTCAAGATTGTTCCTTTGGACGACATGAACGTGAAGGCATGCCAAAGGGCTTTCACGGAGAATGGTTTGAGTCAGGTGGAGTTGGGTGTACGCGAGAAGGAGGACTTCTTCAAGTACTACCAAAACTATGGACTTGAAAAGATCACCAAGAAATAGACCTTGGCTCTAATGAACGTTTTGAGAATTTCTTTGAAATGTAATGTGTGTATCATGACTCAGGCTCTTTGTCTTCTTTCCGGTCACTTCTATGTCTCTTCAGTTCTCGATCTCCCCCTTCACTCTTCTCACTCCGATCTCTCTCCTTTCGACTTCTATGCCTCTCCCTTCTATGTTTTTCTCTATCCTTATGTGTCTCACTCTTTTCTCTCTCACTCCTGTGTCTTCGTTCAGGTTTCGCCATGACCATATTAGCCATGGGGTCTTCGAAATCATCATCGTCCATTATACCACTAGACACCTTGACACTTTCGCTCTCGAGTAAATTGGGAAAGTCTTCAATTTGCTTCTGTTTTTCTTCCTTGACCTCAGGATACTCTACCTTGAAGTCGTCCTCCTGTTGCCCTTTGGCTAGCTTGTAGTAGATATGGTCCACCTTCAAAGGCCGTTCATAGATAAGCGTCCCATTGAAATTGTCCACTGCCAACACACATGAGCGCTGATCCTCGTACTTGAGGTAGCAAAAGCCCCGCAGCTTGCCAGTTTCCTTGTCCCGGACCAAATTGATGTGGGTTGGGTTCCCATACTGTGAGAAGATGGTGAGGACATCAGCTTCCTTAAGCGTGCGGTCTAGATTGCCTATATAGACGTAGGAAGTGTCAGCATAGTCAGCATGCCAGGAGGCTGCATCGGGGGTATTGGCCGCTAGTTCCCTATTATTTATATCGAGAATCTTCTTTATGGAGTTCATCCGTGGAATTAGTGGTGGAAGTATTGGTAGAGTGTGGAGAGCCAAACACCATGCATAGACCTGAGGTAGTGCGTACAGCGCGCATCTCAGGCCTGATTTTTTTCTCATCTCCATCGCTAGTACTCCACTACCAATCACCGAAACATGGCCAAAAAGGAAAAAAAAGAACAGTTGCCAGTGACCAAGCCGCAGAAGCGGTCGGGAAGTGATTTGGATGCCTCGGGACTGGAGGCTGAGGACGATTTCGAGGTCGAAGGCCTCTTGGACATCGAGGCTGATGAGACCGATGGGGAGAGTGCAGAGGAGAGCGACGAAAACGAACTTGGGGGCGCCAACTTCGACGACGCAGACGAAAACGCTAGTGAAGAATCCGAGGATGAGGAGGAGGCCGAATTGAACCGTCTTTTGGCTGAGGAGGAAGGTGCCGGCAGTGAGTCTGAAGACTCTGAGTCCGACTCCGATGCTGCATCTGAGCCTGAATCCATCAATGACAAACTCAGCGGTATCAAGCTCAAGACCATCACTACACAGGACTCGGGCGAGAAACATATCAAGTTTTCCGATGGCACTGACCGTATCATCAAGCCGGAGATCGAACCAGTGTACGACTCAGACGACTCAGACGTGGACAACTTCAATACCATCGGAAACATTCCCCTCTCTGCGTACGATGAAATGCCCCACTTGGGTTACGACATCAATGGTAAGCGTATCATGCGTCCTGCTAGGGGAAGTGCTCTAGACCAGCTCTTGGAGCAGATCGAGTTGCCTGCGGGTTGGACTGGTCTATTAGACCAGAACACCGGCCAATCGTTGAACCTTACTGAGGAAGAATTGGAGTTGATCCGCAAGATCCAGAACAATGAAAACACAGATGAATCCATCAACCCTTACGAGCCTATCATTGAGTGGTTCACTTCTAAGCCGGAAATCATGCCTCTCTCCGGAGCCCCAGAACCCAAGCGTCGGTTCATGCCCTCCAAACACGAAGCTAAGAGGGTCATGAAGATTGTGCGTGCAATCCGTGAAGGAAAGATCATTCCTCCAAACAAGGTCAAAGAGACGAAGGAAGAGGAGCTGTACGACTTTGACTTGTGGGAGAAGGAAGATGGTCCTCTTGACCATGAGACCAACCTCCGTGCACCCAAGTTGCCTCCTCCTACCAACGACGAGTCTTACAATCCTCCAGAAGAGTACTTGTTCGATGAGGAGGAGAAGAAGAAGTGGCTCGAGACCGCTCCTGCTGATAGAGAGACCAACTACATTCCCCAGAAGTACCTGTCGTTGCGCAAAGTGCCAGCTTACCAAGAGTCCGTTCGGGAACGTTTTGAGCGGAGTTTGGACTTGTACTTGGCCCCTCGTGTTCGTCAAACAAAGATGAACGTGGACCCGGAATCCTTGATTCCCGACTTGCCTTCGCCAAAGGACTTGCGTCCTTTCCCCATCAAATGTTCCACTGTTTTCGAGGGTCACACTGACCGTATAAGAGCACTCTCCGTGCACCCTCTGGGCTTGTGGCTAGCTACTGGTTCTGATGACGGATCCGTACGCATTTGGGAGGTCTTGACGGGTAGACAGGTGTTCAAGACGCAGTTGATCGATATCGAGGAAGAATCCGATGATAAGATTGAAGTGTTGGAATGGCACCCCGACCCAGCCACGCCTATTTTGGCGGTGGCCGCTTCCGAGAGAATCCTCTTGATGGTTCCCCCAGTGTTTGGCTTTGACTTTGAAAACGCAGCCCGCGTGAAGATCGAGTCCGGATGGGGTTTCCAGAGTGTGGAGAACAAGCGCAAGGACACTGCCATCAATGTCAACGCAGAAGATGATGAAGAGGGTGTTGCTGCTGTGACCAAAAAGGACGTTGCCAGTTGGTACACACCAAAACCAGAACAATCCAAGGAAGGTATTGCAGCCATCATTGAAGTCAAGAAACCAATCAAGAAACTCTCGTGGCATAGAAAGGGAGACTACTTCGTCACGGTGTCCCCAGAAGCCAAAAACACATCGGTACTCATCCACCAGTTGTCCAAGCACTTGACCCAGTCTCCATTCAGAAAGTCCAAGGGTATTACTGTGGACGCCAAGTTCCATCCTACAAAACCACATTTGTTTGTCAGTTCGCAACGGACAATTCGTATCTACGATTTAGCTGAACAAGTGTTGATTAAGAAGTTGATGCCAGGAGCCAGGTTATTGGCATCCATCGATATCCATCCTAGAGGAGACCATCTCTTGGCCTGTTCATACGACAAGAGAGTGTTGTGGCATGACTTGGAGTTGAGTGCCATGCCATATAAGACCATGCGTTTCCACGACAAGGCAGTACGTTCCACAGTGTTCCACAAGGGCAAGCTTCCGCTTTTCGCATCTGCTTCGGATGACGGCTCCATCCACGTGTTCCACAGCACTGTCTACGACGACTACTTGAACAACCCATTGTTGGTGCCATTGAAGAAGTTGACGGGACACAAGATTGTGTCGAGCATTGGTGTTTTGAATTTGGTGTGGCATCCAAAGGAGGCTTGGTTATTCAGTTCGGGAGCTGATAATACTGCTCGTCTTTGGACGACGTGATTGGCATAGGCATTAATAAACAAAGTATTGTATCAATGGTTCAGTTCAACTTGATGTCACTTTGATCTCACTCGTTTGGGTATAGTCACAACTGACTAGCGTGGACTGTTCATATGTAGACACCCATAGCGATGTCGGCCCAGCTTCAAAGAGGTCTCCAAGCATTATCTTGACATTATCCACAATTCCCGTGTTTTCTTGGTGTAAAATCCAGTCCATGTGTTTCCAGTCCAAGATTCCTTCGTGACAATGGCACCGAGGAGTCTTGTAGTTGTCCATGACCTCGTCCAGTACTTCAGCACTGAAAATATGTACCCCACCAAGATCCACGCCATCTCTCACCCATCTCATGATACCACGGTCCTGGTACTGAGGAATCTGGAGTCCAGTCTCCTCATAAGTCTCCCTCACTATGCACGCGTATGGAGTCTCGTTGGGGTCTAGCTTTCCCCCCACGCCATTCCACCGTCCCATCCACGGAGCTTTCTGACGATTCAACAAGAGCACGTGATTGGATTCTGAACGTATGAATCCGAGCGTGTATCTCATATATTTGGCTTGTTCCATTGCAATTGACTTTTGGTTGTTTCTGATGAGATGGTAACTGATGTAACCTGGAGACCCGTGTGCAGGTGCTGCGTTGCCGTGGGTGGTGGGTAGAGAGACGCGCAACACCCGAGTCACCTGTCTAAGGTAAAATGTTTACCTGCGAAACTGGCACCACAAATTGTCCTGAACACGTGCTCCACCACCATGGATTTACAGCCAACGACGGAGGAGTGCTAAGTCATTTAAAGGGCAAGACTATTCCCGAAGTTAAATAATATCTCTTCTCCAAGGTTTTTTTCTTCTCCGCTACATTATTGGTGCATTGATAATGTGGTAGGTTCCCTGTAGTCAGTAGCCAATAAAGATTAGCCAGTGGCCAATTAAGAGTAAACTTTAGACTCGGTTCGCGGTAAAGGGGGAGGGGGTGGTAAACAGCTCGAGGCCATGTACAGGACTCCGGTGGCTATAAATGTTTCAGGGATGCTCGAGGTTAAGTGTGTGGGAACTCGAGCCCCAACCGAGTCAACCGCATTTCCGGCCCATTTTTGTATTCCCCTCATATGCTATTGTGGGCGTGATTGTGGGCGTGGCCCGTGCTTAATGGCTGGGGTGATGCTCGGCCTTACGCATCATTTCTTGCGTGCTGCTAATTACCCAACTTTTACAGTCAGAACTTAAAACTTTAAATTCAGAGAGAAAAAAACCAGCAGAGGAAGTGGACCCTTATATATTTCAAGCTCGGAAGCCGGGGAAAAGGCGGGGAGACCTTTCTGTGGCGGCTCAAATCCTTCCCCAATGTTTACCAAAAAAAATACCTGGCCAGTGTGCAGTCCCATGACCCCAACTTCTGGGATCTATAAAATACCTCGCTCATCCACAATTCCCTCGCTTCGCACGCACCGCTTTTTTGCTAAAAATTCATTTGCTATCATGAGCCCTGTTCCTTTCTCCGACCTCCAAAAGTCTGCCAACGACTTGTTGTTTGAGGACTTCTACCACACCTCCAATGCCTCCATCAAGGTCAAGACCACTGCCCCTAACGGCGTGGCTTTCACCGTCAAGGGTAAGACCAACAAGGACAACTCCATTGCTGCTTCCGTCGAGGGTGTTTACCGTGACAAGGCCACTGGCTTGACCTTGACCGAGGGCTGGAGCAATGCTAACGTCTTGTCCACCAAGATTGAATTGTCTGAGTTGTTGACCCCAGGCTTGAAGGGTGAGTTGGACACCACCGCTGTTCCAAACGGCTCCAAGAACGCAAAGTTAAACTTCTTCTACGAGCACTCCGCTGTTAGCGCCAGATTGTTCTTTGACTTGCTCAAGGGTCCTGTCGCTACTGCTGACTTGACCGTGGCCCACGACGGTTTCACCGGTGGTGCTGAGATTGGCTACGACATTGCCTCTGCCAACATCAACAAGTACTCTGTTGCCCTTGGTTACGCCAACCCATTGTACTCCGTCGGTATCACCTCCACCCAAAAGTTGTCTGTGTTCACCGCTGCTTACTACCACAAGGTGTCCCCATTGGTCGAGGCCGGTGCCAAGGCCACTTGGGACTCCGTCAAGTCTTCCAACGTCAACGTTGAGTTTGCTACCAAGTACAAGTTGGACTCTTCTTCTTACATCAAGGCCAAGGTTGCTGACTCTGGATTGACTGCTTTGTCCTACTCCCAAAAGTTGAACCCTGGTGTTCTTTTGGGTTTGGGTGCTTCTTTCGATGCCTTGAAATTGGCTGAGCCAGTCCACAAGTTGGGTGTCTTCTTGAAGTTCCAATCTTAGATGTCAAACGCTGTGTATTTTATGTATAAATGTTGAGACACTCAAACAGTCATTGCCGTTGTAGTGTTGGTGTTTGGAAATATAGTTTCAAATCATTTGACTTAGCCTAAATTAGCAAGAAATTATTATCTAGTTACTTCAAAAAAAGTATGCTTCTTTGTTCATTTCATTATAGTTCATTTCATTATGTTGTTTGAAGATATCACTACACCCGTGCATCCCGTCCCACATCGCAACTTGTTTTCTCGTCTTGCAGTCACCTTTCCAACAACCACCTGATATGGAGCAAAGCAAGCGGTCGACCCCGGATGCAGCAAGCGGCCCTGCCGCCAAGCCTTCTTCAGATAAGCCAACAATCGTCCAGGTATCGCGGCCCTTCTTATCCCACCCCGAGCTTTCACACCTCCATAAGATGACCATCCCGGACAACAAGAAAATAGACTATAACCAGCGAAAACACCAGATTTACCAATTTTTGTTTCAGGTCGTCAGGGCGTTGAAGTTCCCCTTGCGAGTGCTAAGTCTAGCTATGAACTATTACCAGCGATACTACCTAGCCAATGTTTTCGAAGAGCCCAACGACCAAAATCCCGAGAACCAGTCTCTCGCGGAGCTTGAAAAAGACCCATACATGGTAGCTTACACGTGCTTCTTTTTGGCCTCCAAAAACGAGGACTGCATTAAGAAATTAAGAGACATCCAAGCCGTGGCCAATAAGATCAGAGACATCGACGGCGAGGCTCGCAGCATCCATAGAAACTTGTCGTCTTCTTCCAATACGGTCCATGACATCCAGAGAAAAATCATAATGAGCTTGGAATTTAAATTGCTACAGGTGCTCAAGTTTGACTTTCTCTGCGGCGCAGCGAACGTTCCTTCTGTAGATCAGTTGGTCGTGATCTTCGCCAAGAAACTCAAAATGAACTATAAACTTACTTTGTTTGCATGGCTTGTGTCGTTTGACATCATGTCGACGCCGCTTTCTCTTGTGATTCCGCCACATTGCATTGCATTGGCCATTTTGATTGTTACGTTGAACTTGAAGCCGTTGGACTTGAAAGCGAAGTACGGTAGTGAGGATGAACCTGAGAGGATATCTGAGATCCTAGAGAATATAGACTGCATGGGAGACTTTAAGTGCCCAGAATCGTTGGTTAATGAAGGTATAGTGTACATATTAGACTACTATGTGCATCAAATGAGCTTCCTGGTGTTGAATGATTACATGCCGTCGATCAACGAGGAGACGGGCAAGGAGCAGATCTTCAAGTTTATGGAACTCAAGTCTCGGTTCAATGACTTGAAGATTTTAAACGAGGCTTCGGTGGGGTCTATTGGCTTGCTCAAGCAGGATAACTACTTGAGAAAATGGGACTACTCGGTGGGTCTCAAGGGTGCAGCACGTTTCATGGTTGGAAACAAGAGAATACGTTTTGATAAAGAGTACGCCTTGTTGCGTCCCTCTGCTGCTGCAAAGGCTGCCAAGGAAAACAATTAATTAGCGGGCAACATTTGCACTGTTTCCGGGATCCAAGCCTTTATTTTATATAGAATCATGCATATATGAGCGTCACTAGCCCAATTTGTAGCTGACTGCAGTTCCCACACTATGCAAATTGGTTTTGAAGGATGAAAACTTCACCGAGTCCACGTTTCCATTGATGAGTTTACCGTCCCCGTGGGTGTCAGCCCATTCCGTGGGCATGTTTTTTGTCTGGTATGACGGATCGGTATAAACAAGTACATTGAAGGTATACTCGTCATCCGCCAAGAAGGGAAGATACGAAACAGACGCAGTCACTTGCCGGATGATCGCCTGGATCTCTTTCTGAATGGTCTCTCTGCTCTTGGGGGCCTGGCTGGTATTCTGGTCCTCGTCTTCCGTCGTGTCTAAAGAAAACTCCCATCTCTCCACACTCTCGGTGGTGGCCTTGTTTATGATGACAATCACCAACTTGGTGAGCTTGCCGCCGTAGACCCATTTTTTGACCTGGCTCATGATGTTTTGGATGTATTGTTTGACCTCATCATCTGCACTCACCAACATGGGCAAGTCATACTTCTTGACTGTGGTGAAGTCTTCTGCAGGGTAGATGCCCCTCTGGAAAAGAATGTTGTTGATTGCAAACTCGAAATAGTCCGACACTATTTTCGACGAGCCTTTCAATGCTACTTTGGACAAAGGCTCCACCATGCTGACAGGTTGTTGCAACACGTTCAGATCACTTTCCGCACTTCGTATGTAATACCCAGAATATGCCCAGAATAGGAGGGTGCAAGTCACGTTACCTGGAAACATAAGTCTATATTCGGTTTTATGGTATTTGGATATTTCTAGGTGTACTCAGGAACATTCACAGAAGGTTTGGAGAGGTTTAAAGCAAAACTGGATTTTTGGCACTCACTTGGAGATTTCTAGTAATAGTACTTTATGTGATTTGATGTACATTCTCTTGAATTGTTGCGAACTCTTTGCCAACCAACAGCTAATACAACGCACTATAAATAAACTCTTAAAGAACAGATCGTGTATGGCTTCAATCAAGTCATAATTCAAGTCATGCTTCAAGTCATGCTTCAAGTCATGGTAATGTTAACTTCTTTATTGAACAATAGTAATATTACTGTTTAACTAGATTGATTAATGTTTAACATGGTCATTAGTGTTAGTTATGTAGGTCTACGGAACCGAGAACGGTCCAGTCCTTGATATCGCCCTCACAAAGCACCAACTTCAATACACCTCCATCCCACGAGAGCCCGTTTCCTGAGTTCCAGACATCCAGGTCGCAATCGTCTATAGACAAGTAGTCCAGGATCCTTGAGCGAATGGTATACCACAAGGCACTATCTATGGGGTGCAAATTGCTGTAGATGAGTGAGAGGTGGGGATCGAATTCCTCCGTGGACCATCTGGCTGCTTCGATGGCCAGGTCCTTCTCAATCTGCGATATGTCTATGGGCACTTCGGCCTTCTCCAACTTTTGCAGCAGGCTTCTGCTTCGGCTAGACCCGGTCTTTCTGCCGACAATCTCGCCTTTATTATTGGTATGGAACAAGTGGGGGTTCTTGATTTTCTGCTCCAACTCCTTTTTCTCCGGCAATATAACAAAGAGCTCTCTGACAATACGGGCAAACGAAATGAGTGTGGGGTCTCGAAGAACTTGGAAATAGAGCTTCTTGAAGAATTTCCGCTGGCTATGGACCTTTCCCAACCGCACCCAATCGCTTGCATTGGCACCACGAGGAAGCGAATTAAGGGCAATGCAGCAAGAAGATAAAATGCGGTTGACCTCGTCCTTGGCGTTGTTCAAGTCAATGGCTATATTGGTGGTGATTGTGATGTGGGGCTCAAACTTGGGGGGCTGGTCGGGGAATACGGTCGAGAGCGAGCTCATGGCCACCTCCAACTTGTCGACTAGCGAGGAGTTTCTCTTGGGACATAACCATAAAGCGACGCCTAAACCTGCGGTTAGTAGAAGTTCCGGAATGCACGTGAACGGTTCACATACCCATTTGCTGTGGTGTTGCGTAGGACTATGGGACAGAGAAATTACCGGCTGCGCTACGGCGCGGGAAACCAGTACAGCTGCGAAGATGGAACCTACCAGACAACTAGTCTATTGACATCAATTACCGAAATACTACAGTAGAAACACTAGAAGCAATTGACCAATAGAGAATTATTAATGGAAGCAATTGGACAGTAGAAGAAAATTATTTATTGAAGAATTTCACAATAGGAGAGTTTACAGTAGGAGTGTATTCACAATGGTCTAGCTTAATACTTGGAGGCAGGGACAATGACGTTCTTCAAAGCAGCCTCGTTGACAAACCACGAGACACTGGTGTCAATATCGTTCACAAGCTTGCATGGCAATTTGGAAGAGGCGTCGTTGAAAACATCGTTGATGATGGGTGCTTTTCCCTCACCTTCTGCAATAAAGGCAATGGCACCAGCCTTCTCCAACACAGGAAAGGTGAAGGTGATTCTTCTTGGAGGTGGCTTTGGCGAGTCTCTCACAAGACCAATGGTCTTGCTCCTCTCCTGCAACATCTCATGTCCTGGGAACAAAGAGCAGGTGTGGCCATCAGGACCGCATCCCAAGAGAACCAAGTCAAGCTTCAAGTCGGATGGGAGAGTCTTGGCATACTCAATTGCAATCTCGGAATCTTTCTGGGCATCGGCACCGTCGACTTGACCATCGGTTCCAGTGAGAAGAGACTCATCAATGGTGTAGACCTTTGGCTTGGCTCCGGTCAAGCTGGAGAGCACCACCTGGTTAAGGAGCCCGTAGTTGGAATCAGCATGGTCCAATGGAACCAAACGCTCATCGGAAAAGTAGATTTCCCACTTGTCCCATTGCACAGATGCAGCTATTTCCGAGTTGTCGATCAATCCTTGCTTTAAGACTTTACCCATGGAGCCACCAGAAACCGCCACCTTAAAAGTGGGGGAGGACTCAAGGGCTTTGTTCTGGGCCTTAATGATAAAAGCGGCCACGGACTTGGCCACGGTAGCAGAATCTGCACTGGAATAGATTTGAGCAGCCATTGTATTCTATGTTCTATGTATCAATGTTTTGTAGCGGTGTCTAACAGAGGGCAATATCGGCGAGCCTTGAACTCCGCAACCGACCCGGACACCACCCCGAGTGTGCAGGACACTACACTAAGGCCACAATTTCTAGCCGTCAGCACGTCACAGATCAAGAAGATGGGAATATTCGGCACTCTCCTTCACCTTTTTGTTGACGAACTTCTCGAGCTTCGTTGCATTCTTGTAGTATGTGGTTGTCTCCGCATTGTAAGCTCGGCAGTTGTTGAAGATCAACCTGCAGTCATATAAGAACTGGTCAAATGACTCGTACTTGTCATTTTCAAGCTTCAGCTCCATTGTGGAAAGATCCATTGGTTCTTTGATCACGTCATAATAATCTCCCACCTCTTCTTTATTGACAGGAACGGCAAACGGCCACGCCAGAGGGTGATTAGTGAGCTCCGAGAGTAATGTGACCATGAAGTTGTAGTGAGGCCCACGCTTGGGCTTTTGGGCAAGCTTATCCATTTCTTCCAGCCAGCCGCTCTCTATCAACCCGGGAATCTCTTTAGCCAGTAATTTGAATCCGGGTTTGGCTCTCTTGAACACTTGTAGCCCCGGGCGAACCACATGGGACTTTGACCTCATCTTGATTTTTTTTTCGATCGCAGCTCTTTGAAGCAAGAGAATCTTGCCCGAGTCCAAGTATCTCAAGACGGAAGGGAGCATGGAGCACTGCATCAATGTACCTCCCTCGTAGTCTTTGATGTACCCCATCCAAACCAGTTTATCTAGGGTCACTTCTTTGGTGAATCCTTGTTTTTTGAAATATCCAATGGCATAGTTGTCTGCATATGTCAAGAAGTACTTTATGGGCGATGTGGCCCTGACGTAGTCCTTCAAGTGGTTCATGAGGTGTGCACCGTAACCTCTGACTTGCTCCGTGGACGAAATGGCACAGAAAACAATTTCCGCAAACCCTCGATGGTCAAACGGCCTGTATGTGATACCACCAACCACGGTCAATGGTTTCCTGACCACAGCCATTGATAAATGCGACCGGTCATACACCAATCTGGAGATATACTCGCGAGGCATTTTCGGCAACTGCTTCTGGAAAATGTTTTTCAACCCCGTCAACACAATCATGCTTTCCTTGGAGTTGTCGTTGTTGACCACTCTGAACTCGATTTTTCCTTCTCTTTCCTCAAGAACAGACGGCCGCTCTTTGAACGAGTACTCTGTGCCGTCAAAGTTGAATGTGGTGATTCGCCTCTTATCCTCCTCCTCGTCTTCATCTTCATCGGGAGCAATGTCGTTTCCGTTTTCTTCGTTGTCGTCGTCGTCGTCGTCGTCGTCTTCTCCACCATCTCCATCTGCAAGATCCTCGTTTGCATCTGCGTCTTTATAGTCCGTGTCCATATCATGGCCATTCAGCGAGTCTTTAAAGTTGTCGTTCTCGCTGTCATCGTCATTGTCCTCCAACTTGACCTCATTGTCGGATTCTGACTGAGCTTCCAGCCCGGCTGAGTGCCCGTTGGACTTGGCCTCCAGGACGTGGTCGGAACCTTTTGTTTTGGCTTTCTTTAGCTTTCTCGACGAATCGTCTGATATCGAGCTAACACCCCTTTTTCGGTCGACCATAATGAAAGGGCTAGTCCCGGTATGATTGTTGAGCAAATCTCGGGGTCCGTCCACACCTACACTGTGTCGGTATAAGCATATGCGATCGGTGTGGTGCACGGAGGTCGCGGCCCACCTTGACCGTGCTGCTCATCTCAGAAAAAAGATGCCTCTTCAGAGGCAATTTGGTTTTTCTTACTAATCACTTCCTGGCTGAATTCATACTATATAAGGACACAGTTTAGACTCAAAATAGATTACAAAAGAATCAGACACCCATAAGATACTCAAGCATCTGATCTTCAAGAACTAGATTATCTTATCCTTTACTGTCTACGAACTACTGTCTAGTGTCTACTGCAATACTACTGTCTTAGTGTCTACTGATCGCCATATACATCATGTCTTATACCCCCATGAAACAGCAGGACCAGGGTGGTGTGGCCACCGTTCTTTGTTGCAACTGTGGTGTGCCAATGGATGGTTCTTCCGGGCTTGTTATGTGTTACGACTGTATCAAGATGAATGTGGATATCACAGAGGGTATTCCCAGAGAGGCCAATATCAGTTTCTGCAGAAACTGCGAGCGGTTCTTGCAGCCTCCCACGCAATGGATCAGATGTGAGTTGGAATCCAGAGAGTTGTTGGCTATTTGCTTGCGCCGATTGAAAGGTTTGAACAAGGTCAGATTGGTGGATGCTTCTTTCGTGTGGACGGAGCCCCACTCGAGAAGAATCAGAATCAAGATTGCTGTCCAAGGAGAGGCCTTACAGAACACAATTGTGCAGCAGACCTTTGAGGTTGAGTACGTTGTTATTGCCATGCAATGTCCTGACTGTGCCAAGTCCTTCACGCAAAATACCTGGAGAGCTGCCGTCCAAATCAGACAAAAGGTTCCCCACAAGAGAACGTTTTTGTACTTGGAACAGTTGATCTTGAGGCACAATGCTCATGTTGACACCATTCTGATAAAGGAGGCCAGAGATGGCTTGGATCTCTTCTACTCGCAGAGAAACCATGCCACCAAGATGATCGATTTCTTGTCTGCCGTTGCGCCAATCAAATCCAAGAAGTCCGAGGAGTTGGTCAGTACGGATGTGCAGTCCAGTTCTTCACAGTATAAGTTTACGTTTTCTGTTGAGATTGCTCCCATCTGTCGTGATGACTTGGTGGTGCTCCCCAAGAAGTTGGCCAACTCGCTTGGTAACGTGTCCAGATTGGTTGTTTGCCGCAAGATCACAAACATGATCCAGTTCATTGACCCAACTACCTTGCAAACCGCAGATTTGCTCGCAAACGTCTTCTGGAGGGCACCTTTCCCCTCGCTTTTGGACGTCAACCAACTCGTGGAGTTTGTGGTGCTAGATGTTGAGCCCACCGGAGATGTCAAGGGAAAGTTCGTGCTTGCAGACATTACAGTCAGCAGAGCTGCTGATTTAGGAGTCAACGACCACACCTACTACGTGCGGTCTCATTTGGGAGCCATTTTGCACCCAGGAGACTCTGCCATGGGATACTTCTTAAGCAATACCAACTTCAACTCGGAGTTATGGGACACCTTAGACACAGATAACACACCCGACGTTGTGTTGATCAAGAAACACTACCCTAGAAAGTCCAAGAAGAGACAGAACAGAAAGTGGAGATTAAAGAGAATGGCACGCGAACACAACGATATCGTGGCCAACGACGACTCCAGACAGGCAAGACAAGAACAGGAGAAGGCAGAGAAGGACTACGAGTTGTTCTTGCAAGAGTTGGAGGAGGACAAGGAGTTGAGACACACCGTCAACCTTTACAAGGCTGGAGACGAGCCTGCACCTTCTACTGAGACCGATGCTGAGGACATGGAGGACGACGGAGCCGAATTGGAGGTTGGACTCGATGAATTATTGGACGAGATCGATGGAATGACCTTGGACTAGTCCTTCCAGCTCTTGTTCATAGGTCTTGGTGTCTTGTTCATAAAGTCCCTGGAGATGGATGGGTGTCTGGGTCTACGTTATCAGACTGCATGCGCACCGCGGCCCAGAGGCAAGACAATGTACAATAAATATACTACTACTCCCACACTTATATACCACCAGCCAATCTTATAGAGAAAATGGAGCCTAGATCACAACTAAAGTACCATAGTATTCAGTCCTTCGCAGACTCGTCCTTCTTCACGGCCTTGTCCCAGAGAAAACTCTCCGACTACAAGTTGGATACCAGCCCCAAGCCCATCCATGGCTTCGAGACAAAGGCAAGTCTTTTGAACAAGTTCAACGACCGACCAGTTATAAATCTAGACCATGGTAGTTTTGAATTGGATCTGCAACCATCATCTACTTCCATCGAAGGTACTCTCTATAATGTCAATACCATAGAGGAGTTTAAAGCTACTGATAAGAAGGCACTTTTGGCACAATGGGGAAAGCAGCTATTGACAGACATGAAGGAAGGGAAAGCGGTGAGGAAGTTCGGGTTGCTTGTTTTTTCCGACTTGAAGAAATATAAATTTTATTATTGGCTTGCATTCCCTCTTCTCCACTCGGTATGGTATACTGAGCCTGGTGAGCTAACAGAACTGGACAACCAAACCATTCATACTGTGGAGCGAGAATTGAGCGAATCACCGAATTTAATTTTTCAAGTTTCTTCTCCAACCGAGCCATTGATCCTGTCTTATAAGGAATTCCGTCAAGACGGTCACGTGTTTGTCTTCATCGATAGGTGTTTCACGTCGGACTCATATCCTTCCATTTACTTGAAGAACTACTTGTATGCATTGGCATTGCGTGGGTTCAAATCCATTGACTTGATTGTCTACAGAGCTGGAAATAGGTCGTTCAAGCTCCACCTCTCACTAGATGAGAAGTTCGATGCTTCAGCCGAGCCGCAGGTCTCGGGGTGGGAGAAGACTCTGCAGGGAAAGTTGGGACCGAAATTGGCGGACTTAGGATCGCTCATAGATCCGGAGCAATTGGCCTCCCAGGCCGTGGACTTGAACTTGAAGCTCATGAAATGGCGTGTGGCTCCCCATATCGACTTAGACATCATCAAAAACCAAAAGGTGCTTCTTTTGGGTGCAGGCACTCTCGGAAGCTATGTTTCAAGAGCTCTTATGGGCTGGGGAGTAAGGGAGATTACATTTGTTGATAATGGCCGAGTGTCGTACTCCAACCCTGTACGCCAGCCTCTATTCACCTTCAAAGATTGTTTCAGCGACGAAAACAGGGGCTTGAAAAAGAGCATTCGAGCCAGCGAGGCACTCAGGGAGATTTTTCCCGGGGTTAAGTCACGAGGCTACGACATTGAGGTGCCTATGATAGGCCATCCTGTTAGCGAGTCAGAAGAAAAAGTTGTACAGGAGAATTACCAGCTCTTGAAACGGCTTTTTGTCGAAAGTGACGTTATCTTCCTCTTGATGGACTCCAGAGAATCACGGTGGCTCCCTACAGTTATGGGCTGTGCTATGAATAAGATCGTGATCAATGCAGCTCTTGGCTACGACAGTTACTTGGTCATGCGCCACAGTCTGTCAGATATGGACGAGCGGCTAGGATGTTACTACTGCAACGATGTGGTTGCACCCAAGGACTCGCTTTCAGACCGCACCTTGGACCAGATGTGCACGGTCACACGGCCCGGAGGAGCCTTAATGGCATCTTCTTTGGCAGTGGAGCTTTTGGTTTCCATTTTGCAACATCCCGAAAAACAAAGAGCACTGTTCAGCTCAGCTACAAAGTTCGGTGACGTCCCACACCAGATCCGAGGCAATCTCCACACTTTCACCCAGGCCAAGCTCAATACGCCTGCCTATGATAAGTGTTCGGCATGTTCAAAAATAGTGGTTGACTTGTACAAAGACCATGATTGGCAATTTGTGAAGAAGTGTCTCAATAGCTCGGAGTACTTGGAGGAAGTGTGTGGCTTGAAGAAGATCCAGGAAGAGGCCGAACTCGCGTCGCAGACCTTAATGGACGAGTTGAGCCTAAGTGATGGAGACGACTTTTAGCTGTGAGAATGACAGAATGTGAAAAGATATGATGAAATTGTGACCACAATATCATGACTCATAATTAAATTATCATAATTGAAATTATTATAATTATGATTTTGATTCTGATTCTGATTCTGATGTGAGATTGAGATGGCCTCTGACGGTTTGTTTACATGACGCGCGAGCGCGAACTTAACTCATAAACAACTCACATCTCTATTCACAGATAGAGTCTCTAGAGTGTGGAAAATGAACATAGGGCATCATGAAGACAACACCCCAGACTCACGTGCTCCTGTGGTAAGAATCCAGAAGCCTCATTATCTACTGTCGACGCTACAACGTGCCACGTTTGCCAACTTCTCCAATCTACCTCTGCTAAGCGACGTTTCCACCCTAGATGCTCAACAGGCCCTCTTGGTGGCGGACATTTACTATGGATTGTTGGGCTATGAAGGCAGTTACTTCAAGTTTAGCGACCGGTACGATCTGCGCTTGCTTCATTACCGTATTATGGGTCCGGATCATAATGTGGCCAAGCACATTGACGTTAGTCTCAAGAAGGTCACCAAGAAACTTCTCCGATACGGCAAGATGTACTCCGGGCTTTTGAACTTCTGCATGATCTATAATATGCCTGTGTTTGGCCGTGCCAACCATCGCTTGTGCTATGAAATCTCCAACTTCTTGCGGAGCTACCGAACCTTCGTTTCTTCGTCGCAGGAAAGTTCCCAAAGGGGCTCAAACTCCTTGACGGCCATTGATAATGCTATTCAGAAAGAAATAGCCGATAAGCTCAGCCTATTGTATGAGATTACGTGTCTTATCCACCTTGAGACTGAGGAAAGGAACCCTCTTTTCAAATCAGCTACGGACGTTGAGGATTGTCTATCGAAAGACTTTGCGGGGAGAGACCCTCGATTCAATACTTTTCTCGAGTCCATACAAAACGATATCGACTCTGCAGGCTCCTACATCGGAGTGTCCTCTGACTCGAACAAGTTTGAAGTCTGCAAAGGTGGATGTGTATTGAGAATCGTGCAGAACAAGATTGCGCAGTACAACGGTGATCGTGTGTCGTTTTCCTTTCTCTCAAAAACATTCGAGGCAATCAGCAAGGATTACGTTGATCTATTGAACCTCTGGCTCTCGAGAGGAGAGGTCAACGACCCGTTCCAGGAGTTCCTCATCAAGAAAAACGATCTACCGAGCAACATTTTCTACTCCAACATGGAGCGGTACTGGGAGGAACTCTACGTGATCAAGATCGATGGACTCATCAAACATTTCACCACCAAGGACATGCAGATCAAGTTGCTATCCACGGGTAAATTCCTCAATATTTTTAGACTGAGTATAGGAAAGGCCAGTCTTGAGGGACTCTCTGACTCCACCTTCTCGGTGCCCACACCAGAACCAATTCTGAGCTTATACTCCAAAGACTTGACGTTCAAGATAAACCAGTTCTATGCAAGAGCAAACAAGGTGCTTTTAAAGATGTTTTTCAAGGGCTACTTTTTTAACGACGTGGTCTCCAACCTTCACAGAACATACTTGTTGAATGACTCTTTCCAAATCGACTGCTTTTTGGATGCTTCCTACCATGACCTAAGTAAGGAAAAAAAACCTTCCTCCATAATGAGCACCACAATGTCTTTTGACACTCATTTTGCCCCTGACACTACAACGGATACTCCCCCTCACGGCAAAATGAGCAACATACTAAAACAATTTTCCAAGTTTACCGTTGATGACAATAGCTTCTACGATCTTGCCGAGGAGATCATCAACATCAAGTCTTTCGATACGGAAGAGGCCATGAAAGAGAACGAAAACGCGTCAAGCGCAATCAAAAAGTTCGTTAGCCAATCATTACAAAGAGCCCCTCTAGGACTGAGGGGACTCAAGTCGGCCACCGATCTGGCTGGTACAGAAGGCCTGTCATATGGTAAGGCTATCGATCCTGTTATAGAGGGAGTTAACATCGACGTCAATCTCCCCTTTCCATTGAACCTTGTCATTGGAGAAAGCTTCATTTTCGAGTACCAACTCATCTTCAGGCTTCAGATGATCCTCAAGTTCACAAGCAAGCTCCTCGACAACTGCTGGAAGGAAATCTCCTTTTCCAGTGTATGGAACTACAAAGGTCACTCTCGCCCCACACGCAAACTAATCATTCGGTGCAGGGTTCTATTGTTCCGCATGAAGAGTCTATTGGTTGAGTTACAGAGCTATTTGAACTTCAGCATCATTGAAGCAAACTATTCTGCCTTGCGGCACACGACTGAAGAGTTTCAAAAGGAATCCCAAACAGACACAAGCACAAATCAAACCACATCCACCCGATTGAGTCTAAACCAGCCAAGCCTTTCAGATTCCAATACAGCAGACTCTCATTCTAACTGGAACTCAAACAACAATTGGCGCTCAAATGACCTGAAATGGAGCAGCCAGAACGAGCCCAACTTCTTCATGAAGCAAGCCTTCACCGGAAACGACATCTTCGACGAGAAGATCCTGGGGTCGTCTCACCGGCACATGACGAAATCCAAACCAAAGGAAAAGTACACCGAGGTCAGTGAGTTGAACAATCACATCGGGAGGTACCTCAACAATATTCTCCGAGACTCCATGATAACCAATGGGCTGCTCTTGCAGTTGTTGAAAGGCCTCTTGCATACAGTCCACCACTTCACCTTCACGGTGACTCGACTCAAGAAGACATTTATACTGATGAACGCAGAGTTGCTTGAAGAATACAAAGCAAATTACCCGGACAAGTTCGAGCGGATCGAGTTCTCGGAGGCCTTGATGAAGAGCAGGGTGGCTGGGCTTAATGAGGTGGTGACGGGGTTCTGGTCACGGTTCAACGAAGGTCTTGGAGAAATGACCAACGAACTCACTCCGCTAAGCGGAGAGAACCCTGCTTTTCTTGTGCTCCAAGAAATATTTGCTCGTGTATAGCATTAATACTTCCTTAATGTATTCGCTAGCGTACTCGCTAATTATATCTTGACGTTCTTTATTACATACTTGCTTTTCCAAACCACGGACTCGGTGCTATCAAAGTTGAGTCTCATCTACGGTGGATTCGTTCAACTCCTTGACAAGCGCATCGGTCTTAGCATCATCGTAGACCTTGAACCCCGCCTCCTTGGTCACGGAAGCGAGCTGGGCGTTCTTGCAGTCCAACTTCTCCTCCATGACCTGCTTCAAGATCTTCAAGGCTAATAGCTCAGCCTCCTTCAAGGTCAAGGACTGGTGGTATTCGTTCTGCAACTCGGTCTGCGCACCCTCGGACCCAGAGCCAATGGCCTTGGCATCGTATTTGTAGAAGGTTCCCGAAGGCTCGGCATGGTACAACTGAGGCCCGTTCTCATCAACACCAGCAATCAAAAGAGCCACACCAAACGGTCTGGACATCAATCTCTTCTCACCAGAAGCACCCTCGCCGAACCTCAAGGCCAAGTCACATACAGACTGTGTCAAGCTCTCCACCGTCATCTCCTCGTCATAGTATAAGTTATGGGTCAACGACGACACTCTGGCATGGTCAATCATGGACCGGGCATCGGCAGTCAACCCCGACATGGCACAGCCCACGTGTTTATCAATCTCCACGATTTTCTCAATGGACGACGAGTCCAAAAGCGACGACGTGACTCTCTTCTCCACGCCCAAAATCACGCCCTCAGACGTCCTAATGCCAATGGCCGTACTGCCCAATTTGATGGCCTCGAGCGAGTACTCCACCTGAAACAACCGGCCCTCCGGCGAGAATGTAGACACCCCTCTATCGTATTCGGATCTGGTTAAAAACATTGGGGGTTGTAGTGTGTACAGTGTAGAGTGTAGGGTGCAGAGTGTAGGATGTATAGGGTGAGTGGAGTGTGGAATGAGAGGCGAACACAGGTTTCGCACGCGGTGAGACTTGAGCGTTGAGTTAAGCTAGTGGCAATGCGACATTGCGACATCTGGCTGCGAAAGACAATTACTATGGGATAGACAGTAGAGTATAGACAGCAGGATATAAACAGTAGAGTATGGTAGTAGAAGTGAGTAGAGTATAGAAAGTAGTATATACATAGCAGAATATAGAAAGCGAAGGGTGAAGTACGGATATACAAATAATAATGTATGAATATGGAAGTAGAGTATGAATATGGAAGTATGGCTTGTAGGTTTGTAGTTATGGAATGTAGTCTTACTTTGTATTTACAAATTGTTAGTTTTTTTTTCTTTTTTTTAGTTCTGTAATTCTATAGTTCTGTAGTTTTATAGATTGTATAGTTTGTTCTATGGTCTATTATATGGTCTATTATATGGTCTATTATATGGTCTATTATATATGGTCTATTATATGGTCTATTATATGGTCTGTTCTATGCTTTGTATAGTTCTATAGTTAGTATAGTTAGTCTAGTAGTCTAGTTAGTCTAGTTGATCTAGTAGTCTCGTTAAGCTAGTAGTCTAGTAGTCTATTTAGTCTGTAGGGGTTATGGCATATCGTGAATATATATTAATCTATGTGCTCATGCGGACTTTGGGGCCAATTGAACAATCTTCTCAGCAGCAGGGTCCAAGTCCTCAAAGGCGTACAATTGCAAGCCGGAGTTGTTGATCATCTCCTTAGCCTCCTTCATGTTGGTACCTTGCAATCTGACAACAATTGGGATGCTCAACTTGAAGTTCTTGGTGGCAGCAATCAATCCCTCGGCAACGTAGTCACATCTGACAATACCTCCGAAAATGTTGACGAAAATACCGTTGACGTTCTTGTCCGACAAGATCAATTGGAAGGCCTTCTCGATGGTTTGTGGGGTAGCAGTACCACCACAGTCCAAGAAGTTGGCTGGGGCTCCTCCGTACAACTTAATGATGTCCATGGTGGCCATGGCCAAACCGGCTCCGTTGACAATGTTGGCAATGTTACCGTCCAACTTGATGAAGTTAAGTCCGAACTTGGAGGCCTCCACTTCCTCAGGGTCCTCTTGTGTAGGGTCTCTCCACGAGAAGACGTCCTTTTGTCTGAACTCGGCATTGTCGTCGAATCCCAACTTGGCGTCCATGGCCAACACCTTGTGGTCTGGAGTCTCAGACAATGGGTTGATTTCAACCTGGGTACAGTCCTTCTCAATGAAGACCTTGTACAAGTTCTGGACGGCCTTGGCAGCTTCTGGGATAGACTCCTTTTGGTAGCCCAACACAGAGGCAATGTCCGTGGCCAATTCATCGGTGACACCGACGTTCAAGTCAACGGGGAATGTCTTGATGGCTTCTGGGTCCTTGGCGGCAACACCCTCGATGTCCATACCACCCTGAGCGGAGGCCACGATCATTGGGGCTTGAGTGGCTCTGTCCATCAAAATGGCCAAGTAAGCCTCGGTCTTGGCGTCTCTTCTCTCGACAATGTACACAGCGGTGACCTCCTTACCGGCCTCTCCAGTTTGCTTGGTGATCAACTTGTGGTTCAACATCTTAGAGGCCAAGTCCTTGGCTTCCTCAGGCGAGGAGATCAACTTGACACCGCCTTGGAAGCCGTTGTCGAAGTGACCCTTACCTCTACCACCGGTCAAGGCCTGGGCCTTGATGACCAAGTCGGAGGTGCCCAACTTCTTAGCGGCGTCGAAGGCACCCTCTGGAGTGGTTGCGGCATAACCCTTTGGCACGCCGACTCCGTACGACTCTAAGAGAGCAGCGGAGCGGAACTCATGGAGAGACAAGAATCTCTTTTGAATAGTCTGAGGTTAGTATCAAGAAAGCACATCAGGCCAAGGCCAAGGCCAAGGCGAGTATCAAGGTAAGAATAAGTTTCGAAGTAAAGACAAGTTTCAAGGTAAACACAAGTTTTTAAAGACAAGCAAGTATTTAGAAGGTATATGCTTAAGGAAGGAGATTGACGAGAGCTTTAGAGGCATTTGTAGGCAGAAAACAGGGCAATTTCCCAATCGGTACATACTCTGGATGAACGGACAACTCTGGACAACATGCTGAACAATGTATGGATACGAGCTAAAAAGGAGTGAGTAAACCTAACAAAAGAGCTTTCGCAGAGATGGTATGAAATCACCGCAAGTGTTCGCGAGAATAGCCTCGGACACGTATGGTCCTTGGCTTACATAATCCAGAGCTTGACCGCGCCCGGAGGAAATAGGAATGGAGGGCCTTCTCTAACCGACGGACTACAGAGGCGCGAATGCCGTGCGAGGGTCTTTTCTAAGGCGGACCCCAACGATTGGTGGAAGACGTTGAACAGGAATGAAGCCATGAGGAAACCACGAGGAAACCACGATGAAACCACGATGAAACATTTCCTATTCGGGTACTTGAAAAAAACCCGGTATTTTCTCAATCTCACGTTTTTTTCCTTTTTGGTATTTTTCTCTCGGCCCCGAGATTTTTCCTCTACTGTCAACCGTTGGGGCATTCATTCTTGAGGCATTTCGTCACTGCATAGCTGTGTGTGTCGGCTCTCCCAGAGCCAAGGCCGCCAAACGGACATGGCGCGGCGTCTATGCACGGCCGGCCCTACCGATGGATCGGACCAAGCACGTGCCTCATATCGATTGCAATACAAATCTGGAAAAGTACTGAAATGTGGGATTGGAAATCGGAGGTGGAAATCGGGGTTGAAATCGGGGTTGGAAATCTGGAATCACCAGAAATCTGGAATTGTATTTTGTAGATCTGGAATATATTTTGTAGATGTCGGAATTATAACTGGTGTAGTGTTAGGATATTATAGTATAGAGGTTATTGTAGTGTGTGGTGGTGTAGTACAGTGTAGTCATGAGTGTGTGGTAGTGAGTGTGTGGTTGAGTAGTACTAAATAATTTAGTATGGTGTATGAGCGCAGTGTAATCCCAGTAGTACAGTGTTATTCGAAACGATTCAGACCAGCGCGACAAAACGATTCAGACCTACGCGACAGAATGTTTCGGACCACACTAGCAAA